>APFE030487453.1:29241-52825 GCA_000404065.3 Pinus taeda | reverse complement strand
ATATTGCATGGAATTTTTTTACAGGTTCCGACCGGGGTATCCATAGCAAGATCCTTGAAATGATAAAGTACTTCACTCTTCTTAGATGACAAAACCATCCTCATTTATTACAGACTTCACACTTTAGGGGGCAATCTGTTGCACAAAAATTGTCACTTTGACATTCTTTAATCAATATGAGTCTATCACCACTCATACCTTCCTCCTTTGCAAGTCTTAAGCCTCAGTTCTTCATGTCAAGCCCTGAAAATAAGAGAAAGACCTTAAAAATCTCTAAAACTCTAGTTTCGCACTTTCCCTTAGCATTACCTGTGGTACTGCACCTATTGTTCATGTCCCCTATGCACCTGACCACTCTGTTTCTATGTTATAGGTGCGAACTCCTGTAAAAGTTAAAAGGGTGCAAGTACATTCTTAAAAACTCACTTTGAGTCATTTATGGAAGCTTCTAGATGGAATCTTGCGGTGGCATGTTCACTTCTTGAGGGTGCTTGCATCCCATACCTTAAGGAGCTAGCCCCCTAATGTGAGGAGCTTATCGCTTTGAAGGAGGACTCTATCCCTTCAATGGTGGACCTCTAACCTCCTTCTGTTGCAATATAAAATGAACCATTGGGCTGGTTACTTAAGAGGTTGAAAGCTAAATATTTTTTAGGGTAAATGTCACTCAAAACTTAGTCTTCCTAATTGAGCTTTTGAGAGGAGAGATTACATACCTTTTGATCTTATTTGGAGGAGAGTGAGGCTTGTCAAAGTAAAGGAGATTCTTGTTTGGACACTGGAAAGAGCTTGTACAACATCAAGGCACCAAGGTTGTAAAGTTCTTCTATTTCAAAGTTAATACAATCAAGTTTATTTTTCTCAATAAGCTGTGTCTTATGGTTTATTTCATAGATTCCTTGATCACTATGATGAACATGATTTATTATATTAGCTATGCAGGTGTTCCTTGATGTCTGCTTGTTTGTGATTGTAGGTTACTAAAAGGAAACTCTTGAAGCTGTTGGAGCATTGCTTCCCAAAACTGGCATTGGACTTAAGGTAGGGCCTAAAACACCTCTTAGTTTTTATTGATGAATCACAATATGTTTAAAGAAAAGTAGATTTGCTTGTCCTGCTTGTTGCTAGATATCAGTTGATACTAGGGAGATCGGTCTTGTTCGCAAGAATGATTTATAAGGCCAATAGGGAGGGAGAGAGAGATAGATTAATATGGAGAAAAAGAGCATGCATGTTTTGGTGGGAATAGGTAGAGAGATAAAGGAGAGATGGAGGAAGATATAGATATAGACGGATGGGGAGAGAGGAAATAATATTTCTTACACTAGATGCATTGATTTCTGTGTAGATGGTGATTTCTCATCTATTTGATTGCTTTCACTGAATTCATTGGTTTCAATGTATATTTTATTTATATTTATATTTGATTGCTTGAACTAGATTCATTGCTTTTAGTGTAGATATTGACTTCTACTCCTATTTGATTGCTTGTACTAGATGCATTGATTTTCGTGTAGATGTTGATTTGTAATTATATTTGATTTCTTTCACTAAATGCATTTTTTTTAGTTGAGTTATTGATTTCTAATCCTATTTCATTGCTTGCATGAGATGCATTTATTACAGTGTAGATGTTGTTTTCTAATAATATTTTAGTGCTTGCATTATATGCATTGACCTCAATGTAGATGTTGATTTCTCATTTGACATAACTAGATATATGATGGTATATTAATTTTATATTGATTGGATTAACCATGCATTGATTTCAGTGTAAGCAAAATAACATTGTTGAAAATGTGCATTGATTTTTGTGTTATAGTAATTAAACCTATTAACATTGGAGAGCAAGAAACAAGGTATTATGTTTACTAAAATAACTCTAGTTGAAGATTTGAATGGTTTACAATTTCAATTTCGTTTTCCATAAAAAATTTATGAAGAGATGGAAAAAATAATAGGGATGACAATAACAATAGTATAAGAAAATAGTTCCAGATTGATCACAATGAATACTATCTGTAATTTGATACATTCTTATTATCCACACTTTCTATCATTCAACAATATTACATTGTCACTTTGCGTTCAAATTTTGTATTTCATATTTTTTCATCATTAAAGTTATTAGCAATATATATCATCCCAACAAACTGAGGTAACTGAGAAAATTTAAAATTAAAACTACTATTTGAGATATATTTAATAATACTTGGAGGGCCACTGTTTAGAATTAATTAGCTCTTAAAAGTTAAGATACCTAAAATTAAATGTAATTACTATCTAGTACCAATCCTCCTACAAACTATTAACAATATTGGCTCCCTTCTTCATCACCAACTAATTATTAAAAAATAATTACACACATATATAGAAATATAAGTTATAACATAAGAGTTGTAACATTCATAAAAGTTACCATCCAATTTTGAACACATAAACACACAAACCATTGAAAGCATCCAAACATAGACGTACAAACCATTCAAGGAAAGGGACATAGACTAAGTTAAATAAAAGAATGATACGATCATGTCAAGAAAATAAAACATAATGTAAATTTAAAAGTATGAAGTTTATCTCAAACATATACATAATAATAATTGTCTAAAAATGTGACAATGTTTCCCTCAACTTGAGCCAACATAGATCCATCTAACTTTAGACCTATCATGTGCCTAGAGGGATCAAATCCCTACAGGTCCAAAGCTTTCCTCAAATTCTAGACTCCAAAAAGAGGATTTGTACTTAGAGGGATTTCATTGTTCTCTATGTAAGACAGATCCAGAGTTAGATGGATCTAGGCTGGTGTATAAGCCATGTACATCTGGGTCATAATATTTTAACCATTTCTATGGTCTCGTGTCTTACCTATGCTTTATTATATGCAATGGGAGGTATACTCTATTTTATTATTTATTCTGTTAATGTTTCACCTTTGTGAATTCATCAATCCAATTAGAAATTGTTTTAGGACTGGAGATTATTATAAATACTGGGAGCTGGTAATGATCAATTTCTTCTCATATAATATTAGGATAATTGTGACTTTTGTGTGTTTCCTTAGTATGCCTTTGAGGTTTAAAAATGCAATAGTCACAATCATATTTCGCCGATAGGCGTATATATATAGAGTTGCAGATGGATGTAGACTTCTTGAACTTTTTTTTTTAATCAACAAGTAGGATTGAATCTCCAATAAATATTCTTGGGTTATGCTTCATTTGAGTGGTTGATTAATGAGTATGATGTTAGGGAGACTAGAGTGTTGCATTTAAAAATATGTTGAATTGAAATTAGAATGAAAATTTGACTTGAAAGATTGTATGGCAAGTATTGGTGGTAGTGACGCGCGGTTAACATAATTGACTTTAACATAAAACAATGGAATACAAGGTTATAATAAACCAAATGATAAAAATTATTAACTCAAATAATAATTATTATTAATTTAATTAGTTACAATAAAAGGTTATAATTGAATTAATTGGAATCAAATATTATGATAAATTAAGTAATAATAATTACTAATTAATAATAATATATAATTTTGTTTAATTTAGTTAAAAATATTAATTTAATTATTTTTAATCTTAATCCGGAAAATACTTAATAAATATAAACTAATTTAATATAATAGTTAACTTAAAAATTATTAGAAATAATAGATATTATAAAATAATGAAAAAAATGATTGATGAAGAAAACAATAATAAATGAAACATAACAATTAATGAAAAATAATAATTAACAGAAATAAATATTAAATGAAAAATTAATAATTAAAAGAAAATAAATTGAAATGAGGGTGGCTTGATGGTTGTTCGGGGTGGCAATGTGATGAGAGTGGGTGAGTAGTAGTCACATGAAAATGATTACTCTTACTTGTTGGTTGTAGGACTGAAGCATTGGACACGTAACATTGCATTCCCAAGATGGCTTCAAAGGATTTGTGGGCATGCAAATGGAAGGGAAGTGTAAGCAATGATGATGGAAGTGTCAGGAAGGTATATTGGCTTGGTGTGACCATTAAATTACATGTCTTTTTATGTTTCTGAGCTATGATGTCTTTAAAGTTTGGGCCTACTAGAATTGATGCTATGCTCTGGGTGTTGTTTTCTTGGGCTCCTTGTCAATAACTTGGATTAGATTTCATTGGTGGGGTCGGGTTGCGAGGGTTTTCTTAGCCTAGGTTGCGTCAACTCATGTCCTAAAAAAAAGTAAGACAATGTGTTGAGGATTTAAATTTAAAGTTTTAATTGTGATGTTTAATCTTTTATTTTAGCTTGGTAAATAACAATATGCTTTGACTTTTCTTTTCTTCCTTGAAATTTTCTTTAGAATTTTACCTAAAATAAATATTGTATGCATATGGAGCTCAGAAATGAATATATAATTTCAATAAAGATTGTTACTAAACAACGTCAAAAAATATTGTGAATACATAAATAACCAAAATAATGGTGTGAATGTTACTCATAAATAAGTAATAGCAGTGTTAATACACAAATAACAAATAACATTATGAATTTTATACATGAATATAACCTCAGCAAAGGAAACCATTGAAATTGCATATTAGCTATAACTATTAAGTTATAGTTTTGTATGAAATTTCAAATTCAGATTATAAAGAAACAAAAAATTGTGAAGGAATACTCGACAATAGGTCCAAGAAGTTGTAATAAAAATGAATTAACAGGTGGAGAAAACATGACATGTTTTTTAGTATAGAATGCCATAAGAGTAGCAATTGTTGCGAATCCTTAAAAAAAACAAAAAAAACAACCAAGGTGCTCACCCTAGAATACTCAACTTAAAAAAAATTACATGCAACCCTAGACTGCACCGGTCTCTAGCTACTAACCTTTAAATTTGAAGGCCATTGTGTGTGTAATTTTTGTATTTTGTTACTGTGAAAAAAAAAAATTACATACTCAATCAATCAAAAAATTCGAATGTGAAGAAATATACGCGTATGGTTAGTTCCTCAATAGCCAATCCAGGAAAGACTAATGGCTCAATATAGTCCCCAAGTGATCTGTTTCACATATTAATGTAAATGTGCTTGAGGCTGTATAAATTTCAAGTGTTAAAATTGAGTTTTTATGTTAAATTATTATACACACAAAACATGAATTTAAACTCTAAAATAGCAGAGAAAGAAGACAAGTACACCATAGAAATAAGAACAACGTAGCAAGTGATGAAGGATTTCACCCCTCTTCGGCTACGTCTCTTGGTACAGCTTCTAGTGGCTTCACCCTATATCATTGTGTTAAAAACTGGTGGTTACATCTGTTCAGATTTCTCCAATGGCTTCAAAACAAGTTCCATTAGCTTCAGAACTATCAAAAATGCCTATCTAGCCTATTTCTACTCCCAAAACGGTCAAAAACTAAATAAGTTATGGGTTTTCCTTGCTTTGCTGCTAGTCATTATACAATTTCCCCAAAATATGAAATCAGTCCTACAATTTCACCCTGAAATAAGCTAACAAGGTGCCAACTTCGCTGAAAGCCAATGAAATTTGTTGGGCGTTTAAAAAGTCCGCCATGGTTTAAGGTCCGAAAAAAGGGGTCATGTTGGGAGCCACGTGAAGAGGGACAGGGCTAACCATCCATACCCATCGACCGTGGCCCCACTTTCACTGCCCATGGTTTTCTTAACACACCATATGGGTGGGGTTGGCCCCTCTCAGCCTCCTCTGTACCCATTGTTTTGTGCCAAGGGTCGTATGGTAATGTTTGTGGGGGGACGAGGCTAAATCCTGGCCCCTTACCCTAATACTTCTACCACACAAAATTTAAGTAGAGGTTGGTTCCTTTGGTTAACAAGGACCATGGTTAGCCCGAGTGGTTGCACTGCAATATTGTTTATTGAGAGGTCATGGTATGTGTTGGTTGCTAAATTTTCATAATTTTATCCACCTTTTTACCATATTTCTTGTGTCCACTTTACAACATTGTTGGTCAATTTATATTCTAAAATGCACATGTATATCTCTTGTCATGTATTTATGAATCATTAATCAATGAAGCATAGTCATAATGGATTATTTCCTAAGTGGATTGCTAATTCAATTATTCGTGAAGATTTGGAGGAAGAATGACTAGGACTGTGGTTTAGTGAGTGTTGACCGTTATCCTGGGAAATTAGATGCAACGGTGGATAAACCTCTCAATCAATGCACTAATATCTTTCTATTATGTTTTAATTTGGAAACTTTTATGTAATTCTAGGTAGATATCTATCGTTATTCTAGGAGGTATTAGTGTTAAGAAATTGTATAACTACACTTACGAGGTTGTGAAAGGGAGTCGTTAAGATCATAGGGAATTAGGCTAAGTCCGTGTCTCTAGCAACATAATTTGTAATTCTCTTTTTATTAATGAGATTATGATATTCCTAACATTGCATGCCTTCTTGATCATTCTAGAACCTTGTTCATGGCATTGGGTCCACTCTCCTGACCAAGTGCTGCTGGAATATAATTGTGCATAGGTTCATTTTGGTTGTGTTATTTATTGTTGTGAATTATTATCAACGTGTTGTTGTGAGTCTTAACTTGTTGTTACTCTTAATTTCGTTACAATTATTGCTTTTTGTCACACGTCGTTAATTTTATAATTGAATATTCAATGTTGGTTAAGGAAAGTATGGCTTGGATATACTTCGCAGGATAGCCTTGGAATAACGCATAGAGCCCTAGGTTGTCAATTAATGTGGAATTGGGTGAATTGAATGATTCATATTTGAACAACAACATTTTGGTCCCATTTTTGGGGAGGCTACCGAAGGCACAAAAGTATGACCAGTATTGACCATAGGACCAATCTCTCATCCTAGGGAGGAAATTTCACCCTACTCGAGGTTCTGAACATTAGATCATTTTGGTTTCTTTGATTTCTTGTTTTTTTAGGACCACTCTCTAGTCCCGGGGAGGGAATTTTTTCACTCTCCTCCATGTCCTAAGCATTATATTGTCATGTTTTTTTTCATAGGAACTTCTCTCTCATCCCGGGACGGGAAGATTTTATTTCACCTTGTTTCAGGTCCTGAGCTTAGATTTTGTGATTGGCCTATTTTCTTATTTTTTCTTTCTTTTAAGGGGTCACTCTCTTGTCCTCAGGAGGGAATTTCTCACCCTGCTCTAGCTCCTAAGCTTTTGATTTGCTTCAGCTTTTTCCTTTTATTTTCTGATTGCATGAACAAAGATATAAATAAAATGGGAAGAGGAATACCCCTCAAAAGAAGAGGGATATGTCTAGGCAGAAAAACCTACATCCGAGAGACCATTTCAAGAGCTCAGTTAGGAGCATCATCAGGATCTAATGTTAAGGTGAGATCTCACATGAGACCTGGAGGGAAATCAATTTCACTTCCAGAATGTCCCGGAATAATAGAAGTGCAATTCAGGGAAGAAGTAGCAAATATATGATCACAAGAACTACATATTGTATTTTTAGGGGAAGAATATTTGAGGGAATTATCTACACCATTTCATCAGGGAAGTGTTGTTAAACTACCTCAACCACCTACTATAGAACAATTAGAACCATAACCTATTGAGATTCCAAGTGAATATTAGAAGATATTCATGGCTCCTGCAACTTCTTCAATTGAATTCCCAATTGGAGATATTTGAGGTGATGCACCTATGAAGCCTATTCATTTGACAACATTACCTAATTTCCATGGTATTTCTTCTGAGGAATCGGACACATTCCTTTGTGAATCCAACGTTGTCTGTCGGTGGTATGATTATATTTCTGATGATTATAAATTGAAGATATTCCCTGCTACTTTGAAGGGAACAACTTTGAGATCATTTATGGTATCCATGTACTCGTCAAACACTTTCTAATTTTGAAATAAAATGTTACACAAAAAAAAGGATTATATTCTTGGAAAATTTGAATATAGATTTGAGGAAGGAATCCTTCTGGATACTCTCCTAGAATCAAGGAATATAAATCTTATAATGAAAGGTTTCGAAATATTGTTGAATTCATAGATGTTGTAACTAATGAAGCATCCACAAGTACCAAAAGAGAAGAGACAACACATGACAAACCTCTCCCAACTACAAGCCAAAAAAGCTGTAGAATGAAATAGGGAAGCAACAGAAGAAGGAAATGGGGATACAAATACATCAGAAAGGAGAGTCCTTGTTTTTAGGAAAGGCTTCTTGTAAACATGAATCCATCTGTATAAACAACCTCACACCTATACTGCTCATATCATCAATAAAAACATAAAAAATGTGCCTTATTTTTTCTTGAACCATTGCAAGTGCTTTCCCATTCAAGAGTTTCAAATATTTTATAGGAAATTTTAAATTTGAGTGTACTTTTTTCCATGTTTATTGAAAGCAACAATCCCAATAGGAGTGCATAACAACAATGGAATTATTCCACCTATTGCAAAAGTAGAAAGGCCATAAGAAATATAGTGAATAAGATAATACTTCCAAGTTTCATTTGTTCCTTCAATAGTCATTTTCAAAACACCATTACTTTCAACATCATCAAAATGACGTCAAACAATTTGAAAAGTAGTTCATTGTTTCTCAGTGTAAGAGAAACGTGGCAGTACTATCTCCCAAATTTATTTGCCATCAACAACACCTACTGGCTAAGAATCTTTTATAAAATTAATAGTGTGTTTCATAATCTCATCTAGAACCATTCTTTCCTACCAATTATAATGAATATTGTAATTCCTTCTCCCATGATTTTCAAGATCGAAAATGGCCACATTGTTAGTAAGAAAAATCCAGGGAAAAGCATGACACTCTTCAGAATCCCTATAAACATTATCTTCATGAAAAAGGGCCTCGACATCCTCCTCATCACTCTCATTTGGAAAAATACCTCAATCAACATGCCATGCATGATATGTTGGACTCCAATTCTCAATGATAATTTCGCTTGAAATTCCAATATCTAAAGAAATGTCACGAAATGGATTATACAAAGGTAACTCACTCGAGCCAAATGTTTCAAACTATTTTGAATAATCATTTAGAATAGCATGGAACTACAACCACACATGAAAAATATCATGCACATTAGATGGTATCCGCGGCTCCTAACTATATTTGACACCATAGCTCCCTGATCTCATTGTTTCTTTCAAACATAAATGTTCCAAAAAATGATGGAACTTTTGATAAATCTTTAGAAAAAATTGCTCTCACATGAAATTTCCTCATATTGCATCGAAAGTCTTCATAACACTTTATTTCCAACATTCAATGGAACAAATTTGTCACTATACACAACAAGAGGAAGCTTTAGTAACATGTGGCATGTCTCCTGGAGAGCAATTCCACTCTCAAAAAGTGTTTCTGGAAGAAACCTTCTATATGGAGATAACATGGGAGTCTCAGATCTACCTGCATTTATAACCCTTGTCAAGATTTCATGATAAATTTCAAACGTTCTTTCTTCCTTTGAAGCATATTTTTATGTGTAATTCAATGCTATATGTTGAGAAGCAATTTCTTGACAATCGACATTTACTCGCCACATTGTCAGAATATCCACATTGTGGACATTTCAATTGCCATCATTTCATGTTGCTTCATATTTATTTCTTCCTTTTTCATCGATGTACACTACAAACTCATCACACAGCTCCCATGGAGCATCGTAACAACATGCAAGGAGAGACCCCTTATTCCATAAACAATAATCAACACAAAATTTAGTGTACTTTGCACTTTGTTGACCAAATGCTCATAATATTCATTAGGATTACACGAAAAAATATGTGGGGTTTTCAAAAGGCATGGGTCATCATTAATAGTTTGAGAAAACATGAAATTACATTGGTGTATGTTTTGTGGATTCTAGGCTATTATATATTTATCAAAGCAAGACTTCACCTCATCAACATTCAAAGGGTTGGTCCAATCTAATGTTTCCATATTCGGAGCTCTTGGTAGCCACTGGAAATAGTGCATGTGTGTTGGATCGCTATACTACCAGTCACACCAGCTAAAAAAGAACTTTTAGTTAGCATATTAAACCAACAAAAATAACAAACGTGTCATTCTAAACCCATAAACAATAAGACAAAATAAAAAAACTGCGAAGCATATTTCTCAAGAACCAATTCAAGAAATATATTAAATTTTTGGTGCTTATAGATAGCAACTATATGTGGGTACCGAATAACATTATCAGTTTTTTTCGCTTGTTCATTTTATGGATTACAACATCATGTTGAAGGCATAATACAATGCAAGTTAGGCCACTCAGTGTTAGCCGCATTGAATATAAATAACTAATATGGGCATCCTAATTGCGTGATCATGTCGGTGAGTTCAGAACAAAACTTTGTCCAATATTACCTAGTAACCCTAAGGCAATAACCAAAACAAATTAATTTCTAAACCAAATTATTATCAAGCATATTGTTGAGCTGTTGATGTAAATCTTGAACAGTTGTAGGTGAAATATCATGGATATTTTTTTCGAGAAGAAAGAAGTTATTCCCTAGATATGGTGACACATAATCATATTCAATATGAATTATTTAAACTGACGATGGATTCCAAATCAACTTAGTAACATTAAGAGACAAACCACATACATTTTCTTTTCCTTCGAGATGAGAAAGGTGAAATTGATGAACTGAAAAATATTGCCTTGGTTGTGAATTTACTTCTCAACCACTATCCACTCAAATAATCTTCCACAGAAAAAAACATGACTTAAAAGATGCATCTGGAAATCCCCGTATACATATTTAAATGCATAAATCTAAGGAAAAGAAATCCACTTGAACTGCCTGTCACATCCGAAGAGAGGGACTTTGCGTAGATTCTCTACCAACAACAACATTTTCTACGCACTTGTTTCCACAAACTCTTGCTCCGACATTAGCAATTCATTGTTGCAAATTTTCAACCATCCTAGCAATTATACTACTATCAAGAAAAACATCATTTCCCAAAATAAAACTCATGGAACGCAAATTTGATGTTCATCTTGCATGTGTTTCTACATGAATATTCCTTTCAAGATTGTTTCGTGCAAAGTAATGAAACAAGAAAAACATTGAACAATTAATATATTCCATTAGCATGTAAAAATCTTGTGAAAATAAAAAATACATCACACAACTCTTCCCTTCCAAGGGACTGAGTGTGAACAAAGTCTGGTGGAGTGACAATATTCTATATATAGTTGCTAGCAGGAATACTCGACCCTACAATGCCATGAGAGTGAATGAAATTCCCTACCATGTCACCAAGCCTATTTCTATCATCAAATAAAATGGATGTTTCAAATATCTCATTGCCATGAATGTGACCATGTTCGAATACTACATTTCATACATTTCCTACAGAGGAACCATCATTGTTGTTTCCATGAAAATTTTCTTCATAAACATAATGTTAAAAAAGAATGATTATTAGAAAATCTTGTTCTTTAATCAAATTTCAACATACTCAACATTCCCGCAAAGGAACACCCCCCCATCACACTACTCATACTCCCATACTTACGATTTTCAACTCCATCATGTTGATTATTTATTGGAGCTCTTTTCTTTTCGTGATACACGGTTCTTCTGTGGGCATTTACCGCATCCTTCTTCTGTTGATACCATTGCTATTGATATTCATTCACTCTCTCACATGAACAAGCTGACCAAGCTATTTTCGAACCATGGTTGCTTGTTCCTTTAGCCAACATTTCTACAAAAAAAAAAAATCATTTATTTTGATTTCACTTTTCAATCTTGTTTCTGATCCTACATCCTCAACAAGTTGAAGTGTTTATGCCCACTGAAATCATACATGAAGTACATTTTAATACTAAATAACTTAGAATACTAACAATCAACATTTTTAATTTCAAAGACATATATATATATAAACAATATCTGAAATACTACAACACACCAAAAACTACCATTTGCATAGTCTCATATAAGAAATAGAAAAACACTCCATGCAATCCATAGATACATAACAAAAAATAGTATTGAAAACAACAAAAATATCAGATCAATGAAGATAGCATCCAAGATATTAAATGTTAAATTTACATGGCTATCTCCTCATTGAAGAGTACAAATGTGATGTTCCTAGGCCTAGCAACTGATACCAAAGGGGGGGGTTCATAATTGTGCAAGTCTAGCTCCAAGCATACAACTATCAGAATGTGACCTACAACTTTCAAATTCTTGTAACCTAGAATTTATCGTAGACTTCGAGTGAAATATGCCATTATACTCATCTCAGTGAGAGTAACTTGTGATGAAAATTCCTACCTCTAGAGGGCCTCCTTCTTGGGAGATCTCACAATTTTCCTACCTGTCGTAAGCTTACAATCAAACCTATCTAACTCTCGACGTGACTTACTAACCAACTAACCCTTGACTATGCCTTTTAGGCTTACATTTATACAAAAGGATTCTATAACCAATTCTTGGTTTAGATCCATAACCTTCTCAACAAAATCCTAAAATGTCTTCCTTATCTCTAAGGATCCTCTATAATCCACAAAATCATGAACTAACTAGACTAATCTAAGTTTTACAATTAATTCTTAAATCTCTCAACTATCCTAATTCTCTCATGTTCTCCTACAATCGATAACGTTTACAAATATGCCTTACTATACTTAATTAAATCCCTATTCTAGGTTCTCTCATCAAAATGACCCAAAACCTTATAATTAGATTAATTCAAAACATAGGAAACCAACTTCCTTGGAAACACAAGACCCCTTATGTGTACTAAAATACAATGATATTGTTGAGCTAAATCCTCCTGCATCAGCTAGGCATTTACTATTTATATCCATTGAGATAGTGTTAAATAATCTCCAATTGAACCCCTACTCATCTTCAAAATATTGTAAGCTTCGTCCAATTGAAACATAGCCAAACTCAAAATTTTCTATCTCTTTAAGAGACCAAAAAAATGTTGAACCATTGTTTATAAGAAAAAATAGTTGGTTCACGTACAATCCTAATGCCATACACCATATGTGAGCAATATGAACAAATGAAAAACCCCATCGGTTTCTTATAACATCCAACCAATAGATATTGTAGGCATGTAAATAGTAATCATCATAATATTTATCTAAGTATAACCTCAAAATTTTCTTTTATTAAAGATAGCCTCCTTTGGGGATGTTACACCACCAAAAGGTGTATATGTCCTTCTACAAACCATGTCTACACTAATGAAAAAGCAAATTTTGATTCCATGTTTTTGCGTCATGTTTGAGCACAAACCAAGCATATTTTCATGCACTAAATTTATCCAAATATCCAAGAAAGAGAAGAATCCATAGGCTCCAACATTCAAACTCCCATTATTTTTAAAGGTCTTTGTAAAAGGATTTCCTATGAAATAATTCTTTGAATGAAAAGAGATTCTTGGCCGAGTGAAAAGAATCATCGATCTAATAGTACATTAAATTTTGTATCCAGAGTTCAGAAAAGGAAAAAAAAGAAGCTAAGAGCTTCTTCCGGTGTCATTAAGGTAACATCCAACAAAGCACCTATTCTCAACACCAAATAAGAAAGAAATAAATCCAAATTTTCTGTCGGCATATCGATTGCAAGAAGCAATAAAAATCAGGCTTTGCAATAGAATACTCCATTGTTTACAAACCGACTGAAACTTTATCAGCACAAATAAAGGAATCCAATGAAATATAAGCTCAAGAATCTCAAATGGAAAAAACATCGAAATATTTAGATACGTCAGAAACTCGAAAACCTTCTTGAAACCAAACCAAAAGTTGCACATTACATTACAAAGGAGAAAATCCTTAAAAAATACTCATCCTATTAAACATGTGAATTACTAGATTGAAAATGTTAAAAGATATCGTTTGCAAACAATTAAAAAATTTATTTAAACAAAAATAACATTATATGTAGATATTTTCAAAAAAAAAAATCATTCTTGAAATAAATATCAATTTTATTTTAAAACATCATTTCAGTAAAAAAAGCTTTGAAAGTAACATTACTCGAAAAACAATAATAATATTAAATTTTTTGAGTACCCTAAAAATGTTGTATGTCACGATCGACATACATCCAACTAACTTCTACACAACACCATCCTGATTTCCGACCAACCAACTATCTTTATCTCCAACCACGAATACAATACTGTTTTCATCAATTTCCATGCGAGCAATTACTTTCTCTTCCTATGACTTTTTTTTTTCCATCTTTTAAAAATTATTGAATTTTTGAAAAAAAAAAAATTCATTTTCAAAATTCATTTTATTTTTTCTTTTAAAACACCTTTTAAACTAAAATCTCTTTGAAAATAACACCACCAAAAAAATTAAGAAGTATTTATTTTTTTGTAAGTACGATGACTATGATGTAAGTCATGGTTGATGTCCCCTCTAACTAACTTATTTTCAATAACATCTTTCCTTATGAATACCTAACTAACTATAGCTCTAACCTTTCACTCCCAACATTTTCCCTCTGCACATGGCCTTGTTCTTCAAGGTTGGGGTTTGGACTACAACTAACTCGAACACATTTACATCTCGCCTTCTAACTACCTCATTGATTTCAACTCTCACTACTATTTAAATATTGCTTATGTGTTTTTTATGTCTTATAAGTCATTTTATTCTACTTTATTAGAATCACCTATATTTTAGTTAAGCCTTCTCCATTGTCCCTTCATTTTACCTCACCTCCATGTGCAACTATCGTCACTCGTTAGCAACCTTTTAACAAAAATCTCATGCTTTCCTCCTTTCTAATTTTTGTTTCCTAATATCTTCTTTGCACCCTCTTTACATTACTTCCAAAAAATTTTATCCAATTAGAAAGAAATAAATTCCATTTTTCGGCATCACTCCTAACTTCAAATCTATTTTTATTTTTATTTTCACAAGACATTACATGTGAAAAAAAGTTAAATCTTATAAACAATTGATAACAAATTCTATATCAAAACATATAGACAATGCATTCTTTTACTCAATAGCTAGAAGATGAGCCCAATTTTTTATGAGAAGATTCAATGGAAATTCCAGAATATCCCTAATGCATTTTTACATTCAATCACTATAAGAATAGCACTCGAATGTTTACCAATACAATTCACACCTTTACCAACTATGAGACTAGTTTTATTGTATTAATATAATAAGCCAAGACAATCAAAAACCATCTTTTATAATAAAACCATAATCATATGTTACATACAATTATCTAATGACCATAAATATATTACCTCTCACTTCTTCCAATGTACGTACACAGTCACTTTCTCTTTCTCCATACATATCACCTTTATATCTTATCCAAACAAGCATATTGTTCCTAAAAAATATGTCCCTACGCTTCAATTACAAATCCAAAGAATCATAGCACCACAAAAGTGAGCTAAGAAACACCATAACCTATTTTTCTCTTTCATCTATAAAATGTCTCTCTTCTCTTCTGCATTCAAGAAATTATTTTCTTAACACAACGTTCACTCTTGGAACACTATAATCGTCACCATGCCCACCCATATATTTGACATGACACTTGGATTGTTTTCCACCACATTTACACCTACCTCTCCACTCCCCATCATCACATCCATCCATGAATATATTAGACAAATAATATTCTACCGACAATCGATCGTCACCCTTGATAAATAAAAAAAATTGTTTTTTCAAAAATAGACATCCAATAGAAGTTGAAATATATATGCCTATTGGCGAATTAATGACATAAATAAAATACTAACATTATTATTTTATTATAAAATTCACTTTCCAATATGTAAAACTAGAAAATAACATTCAGATATTTCTATTTACTTTTCAATTTTTAATTAAAATATTATAGAATAAATTAGGCAAAATAATAATATTTTCACTTTTATTTTCTTTGTTAAGTAATGTGAGTCCTGATATAAATGGGATGCATAAATTCTAGTTTGTGACATCTCTGGAATAATATTATAGTAGTCTCTTATCAATACCTCTTCACTTTTTTTTCTTTATAATGATATCATTTACCCCCTCTCTCTCTATTCTCTTAATAATTAAATCCAATGTGTATCTCCACTCATCAGCTCACACATTATGTAACTGATAAAAAACATTTATCGAGACCCCCACAAACATCTTGATATCATCACACACATGAAAATATTCAAGTGAAACTCCAAATACCATTATAAGCACATTCTTTGGTTTTGAGTATAACGCATCAATTTCTCATAGATTTTCTGGTCTAATTCACTATCAACTAGGATTGACACTCATCTCCTTGGGGCAATTGATAGGTCACGCATACCAACGAGTGAGTTGCTAGTTCATCAAGTCACATCAAGACAAGCCTTAGAGTGACCCCACTCTACATGATTATTCACATTACCACATCATGGATCTTTTATTACACATTGTTTTTTATTAAATCTTTCTTAACCCACCCTCAATCACATGATTAGACTTTTATGGACCGTTAGATGGAAAAACTGATGTGAATCCCCATTTTTCCCTCACACTAAGTCTATTGTGGGTGTAGTGGAGGCTGATTTCAAAGAATTATCAAGCCAACCTTAGAATTGGATAGGATTATTAGACAATTGGACAATGGATTGGTCCTTTTTAACATACATTTGAGTGTCGGTTTCATGCAAATCTCCCATTAGATTTATGGTTCATTTTTGTTTTCTCATTTTTCTTTACCTTTGGGTATTCCACTCTTAAAATAACCTTCTACACTCTTTTCCTCTATTCTTGTTTTTTGTTCTTCCCCTCCACTTATTGCACTCCATATATATTGGTGTCATCATCGAGGGTTACCAATATTGTCTTGACCTATTTACATGGAATGTGGCTCATTTTCACAGTAATTGTTTACAATGTAAATATGGTTGAGGTAGATGGATGCCAATATATATATGATCCAATGTCATTTTAATATATTTAAATGTTTTTAATTTTCATTACTTATTTTCTAGGACAATGAATTTTATGTGGTATGGTTGGAAAAGAGGGTTATCATTTGGAGGAGAGTGTATGTGAATGCCTGGCTGCAAGGTGAGACAAATATGTAGGATATCCTATGGACCAAACCCTCTCCCCACATTAATTTCCCTGGGGACAATCATTAGAGGATGAATCCTTCATTACCTGCTCATCTCCTTACATGGTTTTAGTTAATGCTGGATGCTTATGGCTTCTTCCTCATTGTCTCTAGTTTTAATGATTATTTGAAGTCCATTGGATTTTTGTTGTTGTTATATATAAGATAGAATTAACACCTTAGTACTCTTTTTCATGGTATTCATAAAATTAATTTTTAGTTTTCCCTAGGTATTCAGTGGAGAGAGATTGCTTATCTAACATTTACCTCTCGTTATTAAAATTATGGGTTATTCTCTTTTGTGTGTTATTCAACCAACTACGGTAAGGGTATTATCCCATAACCCCATGATTATTCCATTTTATACTATTAAAATATATTTATGGTGCTCTAAATGTATAAATTATGATATGAAAGGTTTGTGTGATCCTACCATTTTGTATTATTGAATTTTATTTATGGTGCTATAAATGTATGCAAATTTTGATATAAAATGAAGAAAAACTCTATTGGTATCCGTACTATTTAATTTAGGAATTTCCTATCTTTTGGTTTTTTCCTCTATAGATAGGTTAGTCTCTAGACAAATCCTTGTCCTAATTTTTGTTTTCGCATTACATCGTTTTTCCTTCTCTATCACAATAGGTATTTTGGGTGAGCATTTTCGGTAATGTTTTTTGTTTTATTTGGGGAGCTTAATTACACTCTCGTTTTCACCCCAACAACTTTCCTTATTATCAATCAGTGTGGCATATGCTAGGGAAACCCACTCTTCAAGGGGATTTTTTGGCTTTATGTTTTGTGTCTTTCAAAATATAGGGCTCGCTTACAGGTTGTTCAGGGTCTTGAACTCTTGTAGAATATTTCACATTATTTCTTGTTTATGATTAGTCCCCTTGTTTTTATATTCAGGTTACAACTGTCAGTCTATTTTGTGCGATGGATTTTTACAATTACTCCTTTCCATACTTTTTGACTAATATTCTACCTAACCTTGCATTAGGTTTACTTGTATCTTCTCTAGTAATAATGTTTCCTTATGTCATCGTAGGTAAAAGTACCTCCCTTATTTTTTCTAGCTATTTAAGAGGGAATTGTAGACAAAAGAGGAGGATAATTAGAACATGAATAGCAGAAGGGGATTTTGATATTATCACACCCATGATTTTTCCCTCATGTCCGAAGGCTTCCATTAATACCACAACCAATCTACGAATCCTTTCTTGAAGTCTTAAAGAGGAAATTATAAAAATGATTTCTTATCCTCTACCTTTATGTAGTTCTCTGAGTATGAGATTTTTCTTTTGGCGAGTGGGGAAGGGAATATTTAGAGGGTTATAGACTTTGCATCACCTAGTTGCCCCCATATTTAACCATAGCATTATTCCCTATCGTGTAAGGGGTAAATCCTCCTCTCAGTGATGCATACTCTATCTTGACCTTACATATCTATTGAATAAATAACACTACTATAATGACTAGTGGTTTAGCAATATGAAATTTTATTAAAGGAATTTTGAATCTTTCCATATTTTCGACCCTAGAAATAGTAAGAACTAATCTCAATGTGAAATTTCAAAGGAATTATTAATATTGATGTGTAATAATAATTCTAGTAATCAACATACAAGTTATCTAGTTTTTATTCAAACAAAAAATAACATTTTTAGTAGTATATTTCAACTATCTTATATGAAACATTGGTTATAACAAGATAGCATTACTTAATGATTCAGTACAAAATACTAGATATTTTAAATGAACATTGATAATAAAAAATTAATACCTACTGTTAAAACACATGCATTAAGGATTATATGAGCCTGTGAATAGATTGGCGATACAGATTGGTGAGGGATATTCTAGAAATCCTTAGTCAACCAATAAGCCAAACATATTTATAGAGATAATCCCAGGCCTTAGTTGTGATTTTATAGAAATGATCCCCTCATGCTTGCCTATTCTTAGTTCTAGATATTACCTTTTCAAGTAATAGATGGCTGAAATTATAGTTGTAGCCTCAACTTAGCACTTGTACTGGTGTTCCCACAACTTGAGACTCCTTAACTTATTCATCAAGTAATTTTATACTCATATTGGAACATCAGAACATAGCATCCAAAAAAACTCGCACTAACAATTAACCCCTATATGATAGGTTTCCCTTAAAATTTGTTGTTTCCCCCATCCAAATTTCCTTTTTAAGGAATTAGTGTTCTTGATCTTGTCATTTGACTTCAAAACATGTGATCAACCAAATGGAATCCCTTATATAATGTCACAATTACTACTCATTAAAATCTCTCATAGACATGCATATTTTTAATTTTTATTGTTGAAATCAAATTGTCTGTAATACTTATTACAATTTATAGCACTCATTTAAGTGCCTTAATTCAAATCAGAGTTCATAGTGAGATATTTATTTTTAAATAAATGTTTTCGGGCATTAGATTTTTAATCCCGTAATATTTAAAAATATCCTCAGCATCCATTTCAAACCTTTCATCCTAGAACATTGACATATTTGCTTCCCTAAGTGCATCCTTCAACCCCATGTAGTCCCTCGAGGGATATAGTGCTTCGACAAAACCTTAACTTCTGTGATGACACAATTATGGAGCTTTGTTTCACATTAATCAAGAATTACCAATGGCCCTATTAGGTAATCTCCCATGGGCTCCACCTGCACCAAAGTCCAATCACAACACGATATATATCATGGACATGTTTTCATAAAAGAGAAAGATCAAAAACATTATGTACTTTGATGTTTGTCAGCAATGCCAATTAGTAGGTTACTAAGCCTCTGACACCAATACTTCAAATGGACCACAGTATATTACTTCCAACTTAGCATAACATCCCATTCTATGTCTTCTTATTTTTGGGTTAACTCTTAGGTAGACATGGTCTCCTTCTTTGAAACCTAAAGGTGTCCTTTTTAGTTATGCATAACTCATTTTATTTTCGTGTGTGCCATTCAAAATATGTCTTGCATTTTGTACAATCTCTTCTAATTCCTTGAGCATGTCAAGACCTAGGATAATTTAATCCACCATATTATCCTAATTCATCAGTGTTATGTGTTTCCCTCCATATAACACCTCGAAAGGGATCATTTTTAAACATGATTGATACCCATTATTGTATGTAAATTTAGCTAAATGTAGATATTCTTCCCCTTTCTTAAGCCTTTGCATAACATACATTCGAAACACATCCTCTATAATGTGGTGTTTCCTCTTGGTTTTTTCATCTGTTTGTAAGTGATAAGCAGCATGGACACTAAGTTGAGTCTATAGGCCATCGAAAAAAACCTTCTAGAAATTTTCAGCAAGTTTTATTTGTTTACCTGAGAAAACAATCCTTGGAATTCCATGTAATCTAAATATATCCCTCAAAAAAATGTTTGATGTATTAACATATTTATAGGTGTACTTCTTAGGGATAAATGGGTCACTTTAGTTAGTTTATCAACCACTACCATAATTGATTCATGCTACCAACTTATTTTAGGGAGCCTCTAATAAATTGATAGAGATGGTCTCCCGATTTCCATTTTGGTATGGGTAGGGGTTGCAACAGTATTGTGGGATTTTGGTGTTCAAATTTAACTACCTTGAACTACATGCATCCTTTTATATATTATTTTATCTCATTTTTCAATTTTGGCCATTAATAGTCCCTTTTTATTGTTGTAAGGATTTTTTGGTAGCCTTGATGTTCGAAATATAGACTTTTGTGAAAGTTTTCTAACAAATATTTCTTTAAATCTACTAAATATGGTACAAAAATTATGTTTTTGTATTTTATCAACCCTTCCTAATTGCATTCCCAACCCTTACATAGCATTTATGCTTTTTTTACACACTTTTCCTTAATTTTTTTATTGTTTTCATCACTTTTCATATGTTATTTTAATTTTTGCTAGCATATCTGTTTCATAGAAATTTGCGAATGTGGCATATAGTAAGTTGATTTCTTTATTATTAACATTCACAACCTTGGTTTATTCACCATTTATGTGTTTTATTTCAAAATTATACATGCTAAATGAAGGCCAACCATCTATGATGTCTAGCATTTAGGATAGATTGGTCGAACAAGTACTTTAGCATTCTATTGTCAGTCATCAACACAAACTGCCTCCCAATGAGATGATGTTGCCGTATTTTGAGGCTGTGTATAATTTTTGCTAGTTCTATATTGTTGGTGGCCTATAATTTTTCACCTATTCCGTCAAATTCTAGAACTCATAAAAAATCACTTGTCCATGCTATGACAAAACACCTGTTAATCTATCCTTACAAGCACAAGTGCACATCGTAAAATATTGTTATGGATTTGTAAGTCTTAAGATGGCATAGTGGTAACCATGACTTTGATTGTGTCAAAACATTCATGGAATTTGGTGGTCCATTTAAAGTTGCATCCCTTTTGTAGTAATGAAATTATAAGAGATGTGAAATTTTGGAATCCTTTTATAAATCTTTTGTACTAGCCAATTATTCTTGTGAAGGACCTAATGTCCATGTCCTTAGGTACTAGACAATCTAAGATGGATTTCACCTTTTTGAGGTCCACTACAATCCTATTTTCATAAATGAAATACCCAAAATATTGTATTTTTGGCTGATAAAATTCACATTTACTGAATTTTGCATAAAATTAGAGATCCCTTATTGTATCCAACATTATCTTTATTTATTTCCAATGTTCCTTTTCATTGCTTGAGTATATTAGGATATCATCTATAAATATCTGGATAAACTTGTCTAAATATTTGTTGAAGATGTTTTGCATTTGTGAAAAAAAATGGGATAAATATGAACTCATATTTTTTATAACAAGTTAAAAGTGAAGTTTCATGAATGTCTTCTTCTTAAATTCTAATATGATGGTAGCCTAATCTTAGATCTATTCTAAAAAACATTTTTCCACCCCGTAATTGGTTAGATAGATAGTCAATCCTTGGTAGTGGGTACCTATTTTTTATAGTCATGTTGTTTAGTTTCATGTAATATATACGTAGTCTTAACGTCCCATCCTTCTTCCTCACAAATAAAATGGATGCTCTACTCCTCCATGGGATATGTAGGTCTAATTTATTTTTCCAACAACTCTTGATAGCTTAGATAATTTCAGGTTTTAGATAAAGGTTTTAGTTATGGCGTTCATATTACGTAAGGAGCCTTCAAAGATAGGTTAGTTGAGCTAGAATATATATAATATATATATTATATATATATTAAATACATTATAATATATATATATAAAATATATATACATTTATATATATATATAATATATTGATTAGTGATCTTTGTATTAGGCACTGTCTATAATCAATGTCTTCTAGAAACACGGTCCCAATCACTGCAGGGTGATAAATCTTCTTCATGATCGGTTTACCATTTTTTAATATTGTATAACTAAACTAAATACCCTAAATTTTCCAGCCTTTCCTAGGACACTTATTTAGTTGTATAGCAGAAATATATTTTAGAATTATGGGATTGGGTATTCCTTTTATTTTTTTTACCTTCTCCATGTCATCCATGGAGTCAAGGGTATTATCTAAGAAATTTATAAATACTCTTTCCTTATTTTTCTAGTTCATGTTAATGAACACATCATATGATCCCAATGGTAGGACATTTAAATTCATAAGAGTATGTAATCCATCCATTTAACCTTCCTTTTTGTCCCAGTGGCCAGTTGCACTAGTCATGTCTGTTTATGGTTTTTTTTCCTTAATTGACAAGTTTACACTACCTTATATGACACATAACCCTATCTCAAAACTGGGTCTATAGGGACTGTAACAAGTTTAATGCTTATCTTAGTGTCTATTGTGACCATTGAGGATTGATATTATGTTTGACGATCATGTAAGGGTGCACTATTCCTATGAATGTCTCAATATACATCATTAATGATGGACACCTCATTGATACCATGTATGGATGATCTATCATCGCCTTTTTTGTATGGGAAATTTTGGGCGAGATGGGGTTCTCGACATACCTAACATTTAAGGGGATTCCTAAAAAATTTCCCTTCCCATTTCTAAAGCCTTATGACTGTGTGGACCTTGGAACATATTTGAATGGGTTATTAGAATTTATAGTGTAACTAATTGCTTGAAAATATTTTTCCTATTGTAAAACAACATGGATTTCAAACCCTTTCCTTTCAAATTTGATCTCTCCTTATTCTTGATATACTATGGTTTGTATTGTTTCATTCTAATATGATGAGGGTAAATATCTCAGGTATCTATGTACCTTTTCCATTTCTCCCAAAATATAGTGTATGTATCTTAGCAGTCTTAACAATTTTGCGATGAAGTCATTTATATTCATACTTCCTAGTTTCAAATCACAAAACTCAGTGGTACCTTCAAAGTATATTTTAGGTAAATAATATTTTTAAAAACTTCCTTAAATTGTTTCCATGTCATCTCCTTTTGCTT
>APFE030487453.1:0-16963 GCA_000404065.3 Pinus taeda | reverse complement strand
TTGATGTTCGAAATATAGACTTTTGTGAAAGTTTTCTAACAAATATTTCTTTAAATCTACTAAATATGGTACAAAAATTATGTTTTTGTATTTTATCAACCCTTCCTAATTGCATTCCCAACCCTTACATAGCATTTATGCTTTTTTTACACACTTTTCCTTAATTTTTTTATTGTTTTCATCACTTTTCATATGTTATTTTAATTTTTGCTAGCATATCTGTTTCATAGAAATTTGCGAATGTGGCATATAGTAAGTTGATTTCTTTATTATTAACATTCACAACCTTGGTTTATTCACCATTTATGTGTTTTATTTCAAAATTATACATGCTAAATGAAGGCCAACCATCTATGATGTCTAGCATTTAGGATAGATTGGTCGAACAAGTACTTTAGCATTCTATTGTCAGTCATCAACACAAACTGCCTCCCAATGAGATGATGTTGCCGTATTTTGAGGCTGTGTATAATTTTTGCTAGTTCTATATTGTTGGTGGCCTATAATTTTTCACCTATTCCGTCAAATTCTAGAACTCATAAAAAATCACTTGTCCATGCTATGACAAAACACCTGTTAATCTATCCTTACAAGCACAAGTGCACATCGTAAAATATTGTTATGGATTTGTAAGTCTTAAGATGGCATAGTGGTAACCATGACTTTGATTGTGTCAAAACATTCATGGAATTTGGTGGTCCATTTAAAGTTGCATCCCTTTTGTAGTAATGAAATTATAAGAGATGTGAAATTTTGGAATCCTTTTATAAATCTTTTGTACTAGCCAATTATTCTTGTGAAGGACCTAATGTCCATGTCCTTAGGTACTAGACAATCTAAGATGGATTTCACCTTTTTGAGGTCCACTACAATCCTATTTTCATAAATGAAATACCCAAAATATTGTATTTTTGGCTGATAAAATTCACATTTACTGAATTTTGCATAAAATTAGAGATCCCTTATTGTATCCAACATTATCTTTATTTATTTCCAATGTTCCTTTTCATTGCTTGAGTATATTAGGATATCATCTATAAATATCTGGATAAACTTGTCTAAATATTTGTTGAAGATGTTTTGCATTTGTGAAAAAAAATGGGATAAATATGAACTCATATTTTTTATAACAAGTTAAAAGTGAAGTTTCATGAATGTCTTCTTCTTAAATTCTAATATGATGGTAGCCTAATCTTAGATCTATTCTAAAAAACATTTTTCCACCCCGTAATTGGTTAGATAGATAGTCAATCCTTGGTAGTGGGTACCTATTTTTTATAGTCATGTTGTTTAGTTTCATGTAATATATACGTAGTCTTAACGTCCCATCCTTCTTCCTCACAAATAAAATGGATGCTCTACTAGTACCCCATGGGGATATGTAGGGTTTATATAATTATTTTCCAACAACTCTGTAAGCTGTAAATTTCAGTTTAGTATTTTTAGTATGTCATACGTAAGGAGCCTTCAAGAATAGTGTTGAGCCTGAATTTATATATATTATATATTATAATATATATAATAATAGATATATATATATATACCTATATATTATTATATTATTTAATGATAGTCATCTTTGTTTAGGCCACTGTCTATACAATTCTTCTAGAAACACGTCCAACAAATTCACTGGGTGAATAACTCTTCAATGATTCGGTTTACCATTTTTTAATATTGTATAACTAAACTAAATACCCTAAATTTTCCAGCCTTTCCTAGGACACTTATTTAGTTGTATAGCAGAAATATATTTTAGAATTATGGGATTGGGTATTCCTTTTATTTTTTTTACCTTCTCCATGTCATCCATGGAGTCAAGGGTATTATCTAAGAAATTTATAAATACTCTTTCCTTATTTTTCTAGTTCATGTTAATGAACACATCATATGATCCCAATGGTAGGACATTTAAATTCATAAGAGTATGTAATCCATCCATTTAACCTTCCTTTTTGTCCCAGTGGCCAGTTGCACTAGTCATGTCTGTTTATGGTTTTTTTTCCTTAATTGACAAGTTTACACTACCTTATATGACACATAACCCTATCTCAAAACTGGGTCTATAGGGACTGTAACAAGTTTAATGCTTATCTTAGTGTCTATTGTGACCATTGAGGATTGATATTATGTTTGACGATCATGTAAGGGTGCACTATTCCTATGAATGTCTCAATATACATCATTAATGATGGACACCTCATTGATACCATGTATGGATGATCTATCATCGCCTTTTTTGTATGGGAAATTTTGGGCGAGATGGGGTTCTCGACATACCTAACATTTAAGGGGATTCCTAAAAAATTTCCCTTCCCATTTCTAAAGCCTTATGACTGTGTGGACCTTGGAACATATTTGAATGGGTTATTAGAATTTATAGTGTAACTAATTGCTTGAAAATATTTTTCCTATTGTAAAACAACATGGATTTCAAACCCTTTCCTTTCAAATTTGATCTCTCCTTATTCTTGATATACTATGGTTTGTATTGTTTCATTCTAATATGATGAGGGTAAATATCTCAGGTATCTATGTACCTTTTCCATTTCTCCCAAAATATAGTGTATGTATCTTAGCAGTCTTAACAATTTTGCGATGAAGTCATTTATATTCATACTTCCTAGTTTCAAATCACAAAACTCAGTGGTACCTTCAAAGTATATTTTAGGTAAATAATATTTTTAAAAACTTCCTTAAATTGTTTCCATGTCATCTCCTTTTGCTTGATTATATGATAATTTTTTATATTATGCCACCAAATCAGGGCTTCATTATTCAAATAGTAAGTAACCACCGTAGTTTCAAGTTGCTAGAATACTCATAAACTTCGAAATATTTTCTCATATTCATGGAGCACGCTTCTGGTTTTTATTTAGAATCTCCTTAAAAACTTGGTCACCTTATCTTCCTAAATTCCCCTTGCATATCTTCTACCCCACTTCTTATTGTTTACAATGGTTGCTAATTCTATTCACTATTATCAAATGATTTAGTGCCAATATTAATTATGTCAATTTTTTTTAACGATTCATTTCCTAGACTAGGTGGTTCCTTTCTTTTTAAATTTTATTTTCGAATTGTTTCCTCACTATTATCTTTATCTTTAAGGATTTCTAACGATGGTACATTTATCATTTTTTATTCTTCCTTCATTTTCTATTGCTCTAGTTGTATTTTGAGTAGGAATTCATTATTATCTCTATACTTCTCTATTTCAGTTCACACGCTTTTCATTATTTCTAACAAGACTAACTACATATACTATACACCTTCATGCCAAGAATTCAGTAATTCAACATATATACATGGCCCTGTTTTGTTACCCTAATGATCCCTTTAGGACTTCCTTGTGGAGTCTCTCCTTCTCCCTCCTGAACCATTTAACCTATAAGAGTGGCTGTGAAAATTTATTACTTATTTTGGTTTTCTTTTTTTTCAGAAACTACTTCATTCACTTTATGGCCATGTATGTCTGAGTGTTGTAAACCTTGGCTCAGATATTATTTTTGATATAACTCTAGTAACATTATAATACTCCACTATAAATACCCCTTTTTTGTTTCTTTATAAATATACCATTTCTCTGGTCCTCTATATATACTTCTTTCCATTAATATTTAAATATGACATGTATGCCCATTCATGCGGTCATACACTGTGCAAGTTCTCAAAACAAAGTCTTAATACTAAATACCACCATAAAAATATTATCATTGTTAGACACATCCAAATTCTCCTATTAGAGTCCCAAGATCACTATAAGCACTTTCTTTAGTTTTAAATATAACTCATAACATTCCCTGCCATGTCCTGATCCTAATCATTATCATCTAGGATTGGATCTCATCCCCCTATGGTGGTGGATAAGCAATATGGATTTCCAATTTAGTCTGTTTTTTTTTAGCCACATCGATAAAAAAAATTAGAGCGACCCCGTTGTGCATGGATTATTCATGTCCCAACTCAATGTAGATTTTCTAAGATGTCTCTTGGTTTTAAATCCTTATTACCTCACATCTTGTCATGTGATTAGACTATTGTGGATTATTTGATGGAAACAATGATGGTGATCCCCATTTGTTTTTAATGAAAAGTTTATCGTGTGCATAATGGAAACCTGTATCCAAACCTATCCAAATCGATCCAAGGCTTGAACAAGCTTACTAGATAGGTAGATGATGGATTGATCTATTACACGACACAACCAACTCTAGGGTTCAGACATATCCCTCATCAAAGATATGGTTCGTTTTTGTTGTCTCATTTAAATTTGGCTTTGTGTATTTCATTATGAGACTATCCTTCTCCATTCATTTCCTTCATTCTCGTTTTTTTTTCTTCCTCTCTCCTTCCTACAGTCGATAGCTCTGAGAGTGTTGTCATCGATGTTATCAATATTGTCTTGATATCTTGACATGGAATGCAACTCATTGTGATAGTAATTATATGGATTTTATAAAGGGTTTAAGGGATATGGAAGATGATACATGTAAGCTTCATCATTGTTGTCATATGTTGAATTATTTTTCATTATCATTACTTATTTTTTTGGAAATTGATTCTAATTTCTACAATTGGACAGGAATATTTCCATTCAGAGGAAGGAGTCTAGGGATGCCTCATTGCAAGCTGAGATGAGTAGGTATGTTTCCCCATGCACCAATCCCTCTCCTCACATTCTTTTCCCTCAACACGATGATAAGAGAATGAATACTTCCTTTTCTTTCTTATCTCCTTGCATATTGCTGGTTCATGTTAGCTACTTATAGCCTCTTTTTTTATTGTCTCCAATCATAATTATTATTGGAAGTTTATCATATATTCATTATTGTGCTGTTTGAGAGATGGTTAACACCCTAAGAGAGAGAGATTGCTTATTTAATGTTTGTATTTGCTTATTCTCTTTTTTGAGTTATTTGGCTAAATGGGTAAGGGTATTATCCCATAAACCCATGATTATGCCATTTTATATTATTGACTTTGATTTATGGTGCTCTAAATGTATGAACATATCATAGGATAGGTTTGTGTGATTCTTTGATTTTGTATTATTGAATTTTATTTATGGTGCTCTAAATGTATGAAACTTATTATATAAAATCTACACAAAATATATTGGTATATGTTCTCTTGAATTTTATGTTTTCCCATCTCAGGTTTTCATCTTTTTCCACTAGGGAGTTTTGGCAACAGAAAATGGTAGGTTGGGCTTTAGAAACTATGGTCCTAATTTTCCTTTTCATGTTATGTTGTTTCTCCTTCTATGTCACAATTGGAATTTTTGGTGATCATTATAGGTAATTTTTTTTGTTTTGTTTAGAGATTAATTATACATTTATTTTTCCATCACCACCTTTTCTTCTTCTCAACCAATTCTTCATCCACTAGGGTAGTCAGCTCTTCCAGGAAATTTTTTAGATTTGGAGTTTGTGGCTTGCCCATCATAGGGCATACTAAAAAGTTTATTTTGGGACTCGAATTCTTGTAAGTGATGTCATATTTTTCCTTATTTATGATTAGTTCCCTTGTTTTCCTACTCACTTTATAGCTATCATTGTATTTTTTGTTATGGGTTTTACAAAATAATCTCTTCAATTAATCTACTACATCACCTTATGTTAAGTTTAGTCATTTATTCTCTACTCGTATTTTTTCATTAAGTCAAGGGAGGTAAAAGTACCTCCCTTATTTGTTCTTGTTATTTAAGAGGGAAGACTAGATAGAAGAGGAAGAGAATCGATACGAGATTTCCATGAAGAGATTTTGATATTCTCAAACCCATGATGTTCCCTGAGTTCTCAAGGCCTCCAATAAGATTAAAATCAGTCTCTAAATCATTTTATGGAGTGTTAAAAAGGACATTATCTAAATGCTCACTTATCCTCTCCCTTGATGTAGTCCTTTGAGCATGACATATTTTTCCTCGCTAGTGGGAAGGGGATGTTTGGAAGGTTATAGAATTTGTATCAACCCACTGATTTTTTAAGCTATTTGGGCATTCTCTATGGTATAACAGGTAAATACCCCTCCAAGCGATGCATATTATGTTTTTATCTTCCCATATACCAAATTGATAACATTATTTTAATGACTAATGGTTCAACAATTTGACATTTTATTAAAATAATTTCGATACTTTCCATATTGTAAATGCTGGAAAGGATAAGTTTTAGTCTCAATATGTAATTTTAGAGGAGATATTAATCCCTTCCTATAATAAATATTCTCATAGTCAACCTGCAAGTTTTTCAGTCTTTATCCCAACAAACAATAACATTTTAGCAGTATATTCTAGCTATCCTGTATTTAACATTGTCAATAACGAGATAACATTACATAATGAGTTTGTGCACAACTCTAAATATTTTACATGAACATCGATAATAACGAATTAAAACCCACTACTAAAACAAATACATTAAGGTGTAGATGAACCTCTACCCAAATGGGAGATACAAATTAATGAGGGATGTTCAACCCATCCGTAGTTGACCGATAAGCCAAACATATTTACCTAAACACCCCCAAGATTGGCTTGTGATTTTAAGAAGAAACTCCCTCTTTTTTTTGTATTCACTTTCCCTTATATTACATTTCAAGTAACATATGGTGGAAATCAAAATTACAGCCTCATCGTAGCACCTCTACCAGTATTCCCACAACTTAAGACTGTTTGTCTTATTCCTTAGGTCATTTTGTACTTATCTTGACTTGTTCAACCTCATAGTGTGCAAAAAATATCCCGCTAATAGCTATTTATTTTTTAGGACTCGTTCTCCCATCAGGCCATATCTCCTATGTACTAAGTGGCCCTTAAAATATATTTTTGGTCCCCTATCTGAATTTTCAAGGATCAAATTTCTTGGGTTTGCCATTTTTATTTTAGATATTATTATGAGTCATGTAGAATCCTTTATATAAAATAAAAATCCATACTCATTAATGTCTCTCATCAACCAGTATATATTTATTTATTGTTGTTGAAATGAAACAATCTACAATATTTATTACAATATATGCCACCCAATCAGGTGCCTTAACTCCAAAAATTGTTCACAGTAATTTAAACTTGTTTTTTAAATAAAATTTTGGGTCATTACATATATAGCTAGAATTGTTTCAAATAAAAACCACAAGGCTTCAATAAAATAGTCTAAAGTGCAATTGGTTAAACACATGTACATGAATTCTACCCAAACTTACAAGTCAAAAACTTGATACATTTCATTGCTTCCCCAAGGGAGGTAACAAAACAAATACCTTTCTTCTAGAGAATTATACAAGAAAGGGTATAAACCAAATATTTCCATAAATAACTTAGCTTAGTTCTGCGAGATATTTCTACACATCAGGATCTAATTAAAATTAAAATTTATCCTCCAGAAACTTCTAGAACTTTCGATGACTAAAGAAAGTAATTATCATATTCGAACACTCCTACATAACAATGATTGGTACCAATTATAAGAGTAATATTTAGACAAATCATATAATTTTTACATAATTTATAACATGATTTTGTATAATATGTCATATCTCAGCTTAAAACACTTGAAATCAATATAAAAAGATTTTTATACATGTTTCTACATCTAACCCTCAACTCTATACTCCAAATATTTTTGTTCTTCATCTTCAAACATTATATTATGCATATATCTTCTTCTTCTTCAACTTCAACATTACTCTAGTGTTATGGTTTAATATTTCCACATATTATTTATCATCTTATCCTACATCTATTTTTAATTTAGCAACTATCATTGGAACACTAATATGAATATGCATCATATAAAAAATGTTACCATTTTCCTTCATCTTGTCTTCCATTGCCACAATAGCTTCAACAACTCCAATATTTACCTTCATTTTTGGATTCCTTTTTATGTTTCAATTACAACAATTTTTTCCATACTAACCTTCATTTCCTCCAAGACTTAGGTTTATAGGACACTTGTCAAGGAATTTTAATTCAGTATCATTCACATCTTCAACAATTTCCATTTCCATATTGGTTTTTCCATTTTTGAAAATATAGTTTCATTTTCAACCTTAACTATAATCTCATCATTTTTTTGTGCATGATACACAATGGGATTCACTCTTTTCAGTATGGAAATGCATTTAATCTCATATAGTCACCTTTCACTTTTGTAATTTATTCAACAAGCATCTTTATATAATTTAGTACAATTTTTGTCTCCCTGTGTTGTATATGTTCTTTTTCATTAGTAGGATATTCCACAACTCCAATTATTTTTCCAATGTCAAAATCTTCTTCCTCTTTTAGTAAAACAATCACTTCATTAATAACTAAAACACTATGAATTTTAACTTGATGATGATTGAGTTGCTACCCCTTTCACTACATGCCATCTTAGAATATCCCAAGATTCTTTAGGAACGGTTGTTGTTTCACTTTTGGGAAGAATTCTCTCATCCATTTTTTTTTAAACGAGAGAATGTTGCTACATCATCATTCTTGTTTTATATCATAGGATGAACCTAATATTTAGTAATGATCTTGTAGGCTACTTGATTTTGGGGCTACTCAAATCATTTTCACACAACATGTCATATATATTGTACATGTAACCTCGTTCTCAATGGCCCAAAAATCATATTTTTTTCTAATGAAAACATGAGATAGATAACAAAATTTCTAAATATGAATATGTTAAAGTGTTAATCAATCATTTTTGTCCCTATATTCTTCTGATGACTGAAAAAATAATCCTTAACTTTCTTACCCTTTTTTTTATTTTTAAAAATAGAGCATAAAAAGAATTTAAAACCATATTTTTCTTTACACTTATAACGTTGATTCACACCCCAATGTTATTCCTTCAATATATTAGAATGGTTAAGCCAGAAACTGTTAGAAAATTATATATTACAAATCAATGGAACACATTAATTATATTGCATAAATACAAACATAGATTATGCATAAAAGAAGAGAGACATAGATATACGTTGTTCACCCAATTTGGGTTATGTACATAGAGAAACAACGAGTCCTTCCTTTAATCTTATCAAGCAAACTGAAGAGATACAACCTACAATAGATCCGTTCTAATTCCCTCTTTTCTCTCACATGATCTCCTCTCTCTTTCCCACTCGGAATACAAATCTACATAGACACAATACAATTCCCTCATATATAGCGAGGGGTTGCCTTCTAGCATAAAAACCCTAAATTAAACATAAATTCCACCATCAGATCTCCGCCTAATGAACAACCTAGATTGGCTATGAAATTACAACATTTTACAAGGAAATTTTACATCTATTTTAGGCTTCGGGGGTACCTGCCCATAATCCCCCACTAGTGGGGCAGCCACCTCCCTCTAGACCCCCATTGTAGCATACATTTTATGGCGACATTGCCACTACATTACAAAATGTGGTCCAATGTGGCGATACCTATGAATAAGGAAGATAACCAAGCTCTGCAGCCAACAAAAACACCCCTAAATGATGTACACCTTAAAATTTCAAAATTACTCTTGAACGTCTTCAATATGATACATTATATGCTTGATAAACTACATCAAGAATAAAACATAATTTTCATGATAAAAGGTGAATAATATTCAAAGTTATTAATTTCCAAACTCTCACTTCTTTTTGAAATATCATGAAATTTACTTAACCCATATTTTAGAATAATCATTGTCCTAATGTTGTGGATAATGCTCAACTCTTGCAATTAAATAGCAGTGAACGTTGTGTGGATTGGATTATTATATGGTCTGTCATCTATATCAATGCTTTTAGAGTTATAGGAGTAATTTATAGTTGGCACCCAATTTGGATAATTGGGATATGAAACCTTTTGGGAAAATTTTGAAGCCTTAGACTTTTTTTCTTGGGTGTAAAACATTATTTATTAAGTGTCAAACCCCATGGCACTATTATGTGCCTCGAGAACTCTCCCATATTTCACTTATTATGCGCACTAAAGTTAATATGAAAAATTAATGTCTCCCAGAAGATTACTTAAAATGTTTGAATACCATTGTGCATGCAGATTCCATGCCAACGTATGTTACCCATACAAATGGGGGTGGCCACATTGGGATTTGGAAGAAGAAAATAAAAGGCTTAAGTTTCTAACTCTAGTTAAGAGTTGGTGGAATCAAAATAAACTTCTAGTTGGCTACTACTTTATGTTATAATTAGGTTGATAGGAGGTTGATAGGAGGGAAAGCGGTTCCATTCATTTCAATTACATCTTACTCGATATTGGAGCAGAAAAATTGGAAGTGGGACTGAGACAGAATAGTAGAGGAAGATATGTTAGCCAATGTTTTGATTTTAATACACTGATATGCCTCTAGATGTTATTTTCTTTTTATCTTTTTATCCAATTTACTCCTAAATTTTCTCTTGTACCTCTATGATTGTCTATGAAAGGTGATAGTTTCCTTGGAGGGATTTCATATTAGTTATTTAGAAACTACATTAACAACATAGATACTTTTGTAATAAATATCATAGAAGGGATACATGGAAAATATTTCTTAATGTATTCAATATGCTTGCAATCAATTTCGTTGATTGCATCATCTCATAACATCGTATATTTAGTGCATAGATATGTACCACCAAATTACATCTTCTCATCTCATAAATATTCCTAGAAACATGAACAATTGTATGTAGATGCATAGATAATTTCCATTGTACGTTCATGGTTATTGTTGAGCACTTCCTTAGGAGTTAATAAATTTCCTCCTCTTGTTGCTAGGGATTGCCTTCAACCTAACAAGGCAAAGATCGAATATTGTGTTGAGCATGATTGATTATTCCTGTTACCATTACGGCTCCTAGAGATTGGTTTCTCCATGACCTAAAGAAACTTGGACATTGACTTGAGCATGATACAATATATTTTACTTGATGGGTAGTTCAATACAAGGAAAGAAAAAAAATTATATGCAATACAGTTAGTTATATCATATTAACTCAAATTATATTAAAGTCAATGTTAAAAAAATATTATACTAGCTACATGCATCATGTTATATTAACTCAAGGAAATGAACTAAGGACCAAGCAAGGGGTATACCAGGGGAGTGAGTAGGTAAGAGATATGGATATAGGTAGGAATTTACAACTATAGCTACATGAAATACCTAGTTACTCAACCACTAATAAGCATTAGCATGGAAAATTTTAGGGGCTAATATTCGCAAGTGGCCTAATTTTCCATCATTTTTCCAAAAAAAAGATTCGCCAATTTCCATTTCTTCTAAAAATGATTCGGCCAAATTTTATAGTATAAAATTATTTTACCCAAAAGATCACCAAAATTTTATGGACTCTACTTATAAAATAATTAAATTTTGGATATTTTTGTAAAGATGTCAAGAAACATTTTATAGTTTCCATATTAGATACTAGTGAGATTCGCCAAGATTTATAAACTTTAAAATAAATTTCCATCCTTAAATTTTTCTCTGAGGATTAGTTATTGTTTTGCATACTCTCAATGAAGGTGAGTCGTTAACAACAAGGCTTGCAATTGTATATCTAGTTACAAATATAAAGCTAGTAGTACAACCACACTAGAGTTTCAGTAAGAGCACCAAAATATATAGTAATGGTAGAGGTACTTTATCGAGTTCACGTTTACTTCATTCTAGATGAATATCCATATCTAATGGTCATATTACAAATAAAAGAAGTTGTTGATCCAAAAATGTGATAATAGAAAAGTTGTGTGCTTTGAAGCATTACTATTGAGAAGCTACAAATAATTATTACCTATCAATAATAGTGAAAATATAAGTGCTTGGAAAGTACTCGATTTAATATGCAATATTAAAATTCAAAAAAATTATAGACTCCATCATGCATGCAAATATATATATATATTTTTTTTCTAGCTAAATTCATACTATAATGCATAAAAGTATTATATCCCTTGTCTGGTTAATCTTCTCACATCTAAATCTCTAATAAAATGGTATGTTATCAATTTTTTTTTTAGGATAATAGTAATTAAATAAATTAAGACTTCCCAACTACACACAATTAATTTCGAAAACCCTCCCTAGTGGCCTTCATGTTATAGTGTTGTATTCAAAATTCAAGGTTACTCAATCAACTTGATTGATTCTTGGAGTACCAAAAGCCAATGAGCATGCTTTTATGTCTTGGAAATGTAAAAATTATTCTTAATTGTATTCTAAATTTATTGATATGATGCAAGGAAAAAATACATTATTAGTGTTTTGATATTGAGTTTAATGGCCTAAAGCTCATACCACAATGTAAGGATAGGATGTAATCCCAAGGTCTAGAGAAAGTAGCTAGTTTTAGGATAAATTGAAGGAAGAGTTAAAACAAGCAAAAGAAGAGAAAGGTACAGATTCTTGAGCTCTAAAATAAGGGAATAGAGAACATGTAGAACCAATCCATGGGACGAATAACACACATACATGTTTGTCAAATGTTTGAAGAATGCATGATAAGCATCTAGAATCAATTCTCTTGAAAAGTTGTTCATGATAACAAGGAATATAAAGGTTTCAATACTATATTCACTTATGTCAAATTAGCATATTCATGATGACATAATATACTAATAATATATTTTGCAGTTACATTCATTATTTTGTTTGACCAAATTCATGGCTTGCAATTTTTTTTGTTGTTCCATGTATCTATGTTACACTTCGGATTGGTTAAAATTATCATATGTATAATAATATAAGATATCTTTAAAAAATTAATATTTTAAAATTGTTAAATAAATACATCATAACTAAACTTAAAAATATAATGCTAGTCATAATTATTATTACTTTTTGAAATTAAGTTTTTGAAATTTTTATGACAGCATAATATTATGAAATTTTGTAATAAATTAATCAATATCATTGACCAAATAGCAACCTCATAAACAACCTTACTAAAGAATGCCTTTATATGAAATGACACTACAAACTATTGAAAATGCAATAATAGGTATGGGAGTGCAGGACAAATAAGAGAGGAATGCCACAGACCAATTGACTTAGTGCATGATGAAGACCAATAGAGTTGGTGTGGGACATGTTAGTGGATACTTCCATCAATTTATTACAATAGTCTATTAAAAAAACAACGAATATCCTGACTTAGTGCATGATGAAGACCAATAGAGTTGGTGTGGGACATGTTAGTGGATACTTCCATCAATTTATTACAATAGTCTATTAAAAAAACAACGAATATCCTCAATTTCCAACATTTGTGGTTTTCAATTTAGCAAATATATCAACACTCCATGGAATCCAAGCTACCCTTATTTGGTTGCAATTTCAAAAATTATTCATGCAAAAATTTCACTTTTAATCGATTACAAATTAACAATACATAAATATAAAGCATTAGATTACAAAAAACTACAATAGAAGACAAATTCTATCCTTCGACTACAATATATAGAGTTCTATTTTTTAATAATATTTGCATCTTTCCATCATTTTGCCCAAAAAAAAAAAATAATGAAAAATAACTTTAATATAATATGCTACAAACAATTCCAAAGATTTCTCTACTCCAGATATTTTCCATCATTTCTTATCTAACATATTCAATTTTTGTATTCCTTAAGATACCATTGATGTTTTCTCAAACAATTCCAAAGATTTCTCTACTCCACATATTTTCCATCATTTCTTACCTAACATATTCAATTTTTGCATTCATTAGAATGCCATTGATGTTGTCTCATTACGTCATAGCTATGTTATTTTTCTAACATAAGAATTTTTCTTTCTTCATTTGTTATGATTTCATTTGTTATGATTCCATATATTCTTGTATATGGTTAATCGCCAACTTAATCACTTTTCCATATGAAATGATTACATATATTCCAAGTGACACATATATGTATGTCAAGTTAGTAATTTCACTTCCAATACATATGTGCTATTACATGTGTGCGTTGATACCATATGAGATAGCCAATATTTCTTATTTTTGTATTATATAGAAACCATATGGTTATGCTAACAATTGTTTTAAAGATGAAATGCATCGACGTTTTGAATGTAACATAACAATGTTTATAAGTTATGTGTTCTAGTATCTTAATGCTTTTATGAAACACTATTTTGATATATTGGATTTTATAAGAAAAAACAATATTTCCCTTGTATGTAATATTAGTACATTTCGAAAGAGAAGTTTATAATTTTCACTATTTATCTATTATATGTATTATATCATATTCTTGGTGGGTTCCCTATGTGGCAATATATTTTTTTACGAAATATCCATTTTTTTCCTATAAACATTATTATGTTTTTGCCCTTCATCATATCTAATCTCATCATTTGTCAGTAAAGGTATATACATTTCATTTGTTTTATCGTTTTGTCGCTCTTTTTTGAACTAAATAATTAAAGGATTGTTGGAAGAAGTATATAGGTGTGTTTGCTTAAATGGAGCATGCAAGCCTTATAGTTTGCATTAAAATTTGCATAAATATATAGATATAATGGCTTGTAGAAGAATAAAACTTCATACTGCTGATCGATATTCGAAGTGCTTGTCTCCAGGGCAATTTTTGGCGTCGTACGCCACGACTATGTGTGAATAAGATAAACTTCATATTCTTTCTTAGCATTGCCATTTTGACCGAGAATACGAATCATTCATGGATATATGCATATGCCAGGTGAACATGATCTACAATTCCAATAAGCATGGCTACAATTTTAATATGGACGGAGGCAGGTTGTTCTCAGACCGACAAACATTTTTGTTTGTTAGAACCAACCAAGAACATGAAAGCACTCTATGCAGGGTTTGTTATGCTCCAAAAGTCCTATTGTTCGAGGATAGAAGAGGTATCTCTGAGATCCTGAATTGCTACGAGCATTTTGGGTAGTTGCGACCAAGGTCTGAACGCAGTTACAACGAAGATACTAGACCTTGGAAGCCTACAGGATAGTGAAAGCAAATTGTTAAAGTTGATGCGTTTAGTTTTGGAGACTTACAGGATTGTCGAGCAAATTATATCTATTGGAAGAATAGTAGAACTGGTTTAAGTCATGTCTACAATTGGTAGATAATCGTAACTGGTTTCGATTTTTCATCATCGATCAGTTTGCATAGTGAACCAGACTCCTGTGTGTTTAAATTAATACTTCACAAACTCCTTAGATATATCTGTGAGCGCTCATAGCGTGAGGGAAGAACGATGTCATTTTTATTTTTTTCCCTACATAATATATTAGCTTGCTTTCTGTGTCTAATTGGTGGGAATCTTTTATTCTTGCTTTACGCTCTTGTATGCATTTTATGGTTTAATGAAAAATATGTGTTGGGTATTTAATTAGTATCTTGTCACGAACATGCATGTGTTGGATATTTAATTAGTATTTTGTCATAAACAGATCCTTGAGTGGGAGGCCCACTCAACGCGTAACCTTCTGCCCATTGTCTTTTACTATTTGTTGCATGTAGATTACAGTGGTAGTTTCTATCAACGTTGTCACCTTTTTTTCATTGCAAGTGTGTGCAATTTGACAAGTAGTATCACTTTTGTTTTCAAAGTTTTAGCATGTTTTCAATTTAATTATTTGATTACTTTTAATAGTTTAAAGGGAAGTGTGGTATCTCATATGTAACGGTCACAAAAAAATAGTTGCCGCAGAATCGAGTGATTAAAAGAAAACCATTTTATTAACACTCACTGAAATTGAACTCAAGGAAGGTAGGTGATTGTAGTGCCATGTAGCTAAGTTGTGGTGATTGGTAAAGCTATTTCATAAGGCCTGAAAGCTCCAAACATTCTCCATAGGTCATTAAAATAAGTGTGAGTGCTTGCCTTTTGTACGTACAACATTGATGGCCTCACAAACTTACTACCCCGGTCGACGATTATATAAACTGTGTAGCACAAACCAATACTAAAACATATTATTACACCATTGATTAGTCTAGCCATTATAGTCTATTGTAATTTATTTAATGTAATTTATTGTATTTTAAATTTTTATTTTACTAGTTTCTTCCAAGAGTACATATCATATTGTCTATTAGAGTTTTATTCTTCTCATTTTCCATATTTTCTTTGGATATACTATAATATTTCATTTTTTTTTTGTTGTTTGCAGACCGTACAATTATGTTCAATGGAGATATTTCAAAGTTTCTTCATCCATCCATGAAATCAATACCAAACAAAATTTATTACTCTAGTATAAATGAAAATGTTTATAAATCAACATTAGAACTAGAGATCCAACACGTCTGCTTGATTATATAAGAGGAATTTTTATTTTTTACAATAGTATTCCTGTTTTTTTTCAATTATTATAATGAGTTTGTAATATTTTATTTTTTTCGTCTGAGTCCTCTATAAAAAACATACACATAAAGAAACATACACTTATTTTTATATTTAATTTTTATTTCACATTTATCTTCCCTTGTAACAATGTTCTTAGTTTTTAGAATAACTTCTAATCACAAATTATCTAGTTAAATCTTATTATTAAAGAGTTAAATTTACTTATAATATTTCCCAATTGAATTGTTTTCACCGAATAAAATATAACTATTTAAAATTTAAAATCTCATAAATAACTTATAAATAACTTTATTATGAAAATGAAATGAAGGTTTATATTTACACAATTTCTGTATTCAACAAAACCATATAACCTAAGTTTTCTACATACATAGGTCTTTCATAAACTATTTAACACATCAATTTAAAATAGAAAACATCAAGATATTCAACAAGTGTAATATCTTGTAAGTTTCTTAGGTTAAAAAGTAGAAAAATTGTATGTGAAAAGTAGATGATTTTTGTAAGGTGAATGTGATCATATAATTTAGTTATATTGAAAGTATTATTTAAGCATCACAATTCTTGGCGGAGGAAAAATCAAATTGTTAATAATTTATTGGTATATGAAAAAATAGTTTCAAGTAAAAATGGTCGACA
>APFE030487449.1:32908-44558 GCA_000404065.3 Pinus taeda | reverse complement strand
TATTTTCGACCAAGGATGAGTAAGAGATCATCATTCTCCAAGTGGAAGCAGGAACTATCAGAGAGAGGACACTAATCAAGATCCCAGAAGATGACTCACCTCCCTATAATCATCTATATATGGATCCCTCATCACAAAGATCCGGAGGCTGGAATTTTCTATCTTATAGAGAAGTGTTGTTGGTTTTCTCGTGTACATTCATAGTGTTGGGTGATCTAAGCTTTGCTTGAGGTGAAGAAGGGCTTTCTAGTTGGAGGATGATGCTGGGTTAGAACATATGGTTGTAATCCTCTTGCCACTTTTCATCTTAATAAAGCTATTCAAGTTTTCCTCCATATTCTTGTGTACTTGTTTATATATGCATTTGTATGGTTAACACACATCTGGTCCTGTGTTATTTATGAATACAGATCTGTGTTCTTCGATAGTTGTATGTTGTTGTGATTCCACAGGTGCTCTTTGAAGCTGGGCAGATGAAGAAGAAGCAGCGAAGCTCTATCAGGAAGGAGAGGAAATCAGGCGCAAGACCAAGGTTGGTCCCCTTGGTTCCCCTCTTGTCTATTTTCATAAAGGAAAACGAAAATAGACTTGACTTGTTTGTTTCTAAGATAGCTACTAGTCTTAGTGGGAATAACAACATCCGAGTGGACACTATTCACGGTAACACTTGGGAAGATTAATAAGGTTTGGACAATATTTATAGGTTGTACTTTGACTTTATTTGCTACATTATATGTTATACAATATTGTCATGTCCAACAAGTTGAAACATGTTGTGAAATCACACATATTTCTGTGTCCTCAATACTATCTTGTAATCAAAACTATGGCTCTGAATGGGAGGAAATTGGGCGAGCTTTATCCAAAAAAAAAAAAACTTATACCATCATCCTACTCATCTTGATCACTCGTGCATATGGTGAAGATTGTTTACTCAAAGCTCCTAGGCTCATTCCACAAGGATTCTTGTGGAAAATATTGCCACTCATTTGATTTTTTTGGGTTGGTTGTATAGAAATTTATAGTCATCTTTCATATGTATATAGAATTAATTTGACATCGTGGGAAACCAAAATTTTCTAAAATTACATTTACTTTCAAAATTTAATTTGAGAGGTGAACATTTCTATCTGGAAAGGCTCGATTTATTGAAGGTCATGGATGTTAAATATTTTTTAAGTGAACAATAATTTTTTAATCTAAATCTATAGTTTATTGTTGTAAATCTCAATAGATAAAATTTCAAATATTAACAATCAAGTTTAAAAAGAGATTTAAAAAAAGATGCATATCCAAGTATGTCAACCACATTTCACTAATGTTATTGTGCTAGTTACATGTCTTTATAAATGTATATATGTTAAACTCATTGTATTAATTATTTTAATATAATTAATAATAATAATATAATAAATAAAGTTATAATTTATTTTTTTTAATGATTTTTGTACTATTAAGATATAAAGATGTATCATGACGTAAGTGTTTTGACGCTTACCAATGTTTACGAGCCATTTAATTTAGATGGATGTGCTAGTTTAAGTTTGTTTGTTTTTTCCTTTTTAAAATATTAAATGTGTATGTTATAAATATGTGATTTTTCCATAGTTGAAAGAGATAACTCCAACAAAAAGAATTGCTACTAAGAGAACCACTTTAATTTGGATTTGAAGTTTGATTTTCATGCTTTTTACTCAAAAAAAAATGTTTTTCCAAAATTAGCCTTTATTTTGAGGTCATGTTTCTCGTAACTATATTATGAGAATAAGATGAAATTTGTAATAAACTGAGCATTAAAAGTTCAATAGTTATAAAATATAACTTCAAAATCATATGGTATAGCTAAAAATTTAGAATACTAGAAGGACATTAATCATGGACTACACTTATAAATACTAGAAGGACATTAATCATGAACTACACTTATAAATACTAGGACATTAATCATGAGCTAAGAACCTTTGCATTCAAGAAAATAATTCTCTTATAGGCACTAAAAGCTATATTTATTTGTTAATAAAAACACATTTGTCAGCGAATGTGTTTATATTCTCGTAAATTTGTGTTTGGTCATATGGCTATTGTCTCATTTTACAAACCTTTGGATGCGTGTATCTCAACTAGTGGCCTACACTTTTTATTTTCTATACCTTTAATCATGTTTCATTGTAGCATGGTTTTAACTATGACAATAAAGTCTTGTTTGTAATTGAATCATTTCAATTTAGGTTCATTTATGATAAAAATGGTATTTTTCTCCTTGTTATTAGTTGCATATTTTAGTTTTTTTATCTTGTTCATTTAATTATAATTTAGTTTGTTACATTGTGCATAGTTACAATCTTTCCCCGCACTCATCCTTTTTTCGTTTATCTTTTTGCATTTACATTTATTAGTTCCAATTAGATTAGAAAAAGATCATAATAGAATATCTTACCTCTCATATGGTATTTGTGCCATAATCAGAGGTCTTTCCATTTCTACATAGAAAGACCTTATTGGGCCCTTTCACTAGGTAAGCAAGCGTGATTTGTAAAGGTCATTGTTAACAATAACATTTTGTCTCTAGAACTATCATCACCCTTTTATAGGTAATAACTACATGATTTGTATATATATCTTGATCATGGGAACAACTACAACTCTTGTTATAGCTCCCCAACAAGCATAGTGGATTTGTATGCAAACACGCCCAAAACAAGTCTCAAGCCTAGTTTTTAAAAGACAATGAAGCTAATTTCAAAAATTAAATACTGGTAAAAAAAAATTTGACCTTTGTTATGAAAATTATGATTTGAAAAACAACCACCTTTCCAAACCAAGGATCATTATGTTGTTTCCTTTAAATAATTTCAGTACTTATGAAGGTTAAATTGGTGCACTGAATCCATACATGAGTTACCTCAATAAGGACATTATCAAAGAATCACAATCCAACTTTTGAATTATAAAGAGGAGATAAACTAAGGTGATATCATTAATTTTATTTCCCAAGCTATTGAAGCTATATTGAAACCTTTGGAACAGAACCACCTACTCCCCCATGGACAATTCAAAATAATACCCATCCAATTTGAAATCCTCTTCCATATCCAGTTCCACAACTCTCTTAGATGTAGTATGATCACTAAATCAACATACTTTATTGACTCTAGATTCATTAAATATATCAAGTGTGACACATAACCTTCCATATTTTAGAATGATTATCATCAAAGTTTGATCTAGATAACCCAATTTGCCAAATTTCACATTGAAAAATTCAAAAGAGTCATCAAATGCTTCCAGCCAAACATCAAGATGTGGCATGCTACCTATTTCCTTTGACTTTCGATGGCACGGTAGGTACATGGTATTTCAATTTAGTTTTTTGGTCTATTATTAGTTAGGGATATTTTAAAACTACGTTTATATAAAAAATTGTAACAAGAAAATTCTAGTGACTTTGTCTCTACAATGATCAAGAATCAAAATAGAGCCAAATAAATCAATACAATATTGTAAATAGAGGTTCACTACTTTTCTTAGCAATACTCCACAACAATTGTAAGCTCTATTTCCATGTTCATTTAGACAGTGGGAAAATATACTTTGGTTGTGTTCAAGGTTGGAACTTGACTGCCTCAACATCAGGGAACACCACCCGGTCAGGAGCTTAAAGCAACTACATTTCCATTGAAATTTGCGGATCTGATTGGATATAAAGGGACTAGTTTCCCGTTTTAAGGAGATTTGATATAGTAACAGAATGAAAAATTGATGAAATTATTTTATAGCTAATGGTAGAACTACTGAATAAACTTATTCTACTTATTTTCTGGGACAATACATCTTCATATGTGATTCAAAGAAATATTTCACAAAGTAAGTAATGATATAGATCATTCGATACTTTAATTTTGATATCCTAGATATAGATCTACCCGTTTCATTATGATATCCCAGTCACCAAACCCAATATCCTTCTGTGATTCTTCAATTCGAGGAAGATTAGGTGATCTTCCATGAGCATTGTCTTTCCAATCTATATACTCAGATATTTTCTCATCGATATCTTCATAAAATATCCTCAAGCTAGACAGTTGATTTACTAAAGAATCACTCGTCTTTGATAAGTCATGAATGAAGGCCAACTTGTGACAGAACATGACCTGCTTCTTTGTCAATAGTATGTCCAATTCTGATGCTTCTTTGTGAATGCCATTTATACCTAGATTTTCTCTCAGCTGGTATATTCTTTGTTGTAACTGTGGTATCTTTTCATCATTTTCCTTTACTTCAGCTTCAAATTGTATCTTTAAATCATTAAAGCTCTTTTGCAACTCGGTAAGTTTTTCTTGCCACTGTTGCTGAATTTCTTTCTTTTCTATCTAAAAATTTTGTTCCAATTGGATAATCCTTTGATCCTTTTCTTTCATTAGAAATTGTATCTATATAGCTTTGTTGATAGTAGCACTAGCATAAGCTTCTGTGAACTGAGATAACATGTTCAATTCCTCATCCGAGTTTGTTTGAGTTGCTTTCCAAAGAACATGAAAAGGAGTCTCATTTGTAACTAGAGCTTGTAACTATTCTATCTTTCTTTTCTTCCTTAACTTGCTCATTACTACTTTATGCTTTAGACTGTAAAATACGTCTAAAGGAGGTAATTCTTGAATCTTGAGGACTATCTCAGCAGTAGGAAATGCATGAATTATCTCCATATCATCAGCGATATTTGATTGATTAAAAATCTCAGCATTAATATTATTATCGGGATTTTTAGGAATAGCCTCTTGGGAAGCCTGAACAGTAAACAAGGTTGTCCCTATAGTCTATGGAGCCTACTATGTATCTTTGTTGACTGCAACTTGCTCTGCTTGTATGTCGTCTGAGACATCTATAACTTGAGCTTCTTTTGTTGTCAAAACATGGTTGAACTCCTCCCATAATTCATCCAATTTGTTCTCCTCTTCGGTTTCTCTTGTTTTATCAATAGCTATAGTAGTTGTTTCGGAGACTTGGGAAGTAATTGGAGCTTTTGAGGAGGAAGTTGATGCATCTAAAGTTTCTGAATTTTGTTGGAATTGATTTAACAAAGATTTAGGAAAATGTGCTATTCTTCACTGATGATATTGATTGAATCTAAACAATTCATTAGGACTTAGATCATTTGCTACTAATTTCTCTACCATATAATATTCTGAAACCATTTCAAACAAATCATCAGATTTGTTAGGCTCATTTAAAAATGTTTTGAGCTTAGCCTATGTTGTAACATATTTCTCTACACCATGCAGTTCATATGGTCTATTTAATATGGTTGGAAAATTAAAGGCTCTTAATTGGTCAATTTCAATTGAAGAATGATAGAAATTTTTCTAAGGCATAGGTACCACAAGATATGTGAAAACATGGCTAGGTGAATTTCTTGGCATCTTTAAGTACTTTAGTTAATACCTTACCAACTATTTGACAAGCGACTTCCTTGGACAACAACTTATCTGGGACGAAAAGTGGAAAAACAAGAGGATGGGCAAGGCTACCAAAAACAAAAATGTAGGTAAACAACAATTCCTCCCCAAACCACTTTCCTATAGGCTTTAGGTCTTTATTGTCTTCTCCAGTAAGTCTAGAGGATTTTCTACCAAAACCTTCTCGGTGGATAGGGAGCATGACTTCATAACATATTTTGTAGAAGTGAGCATGGTATTTTGATTCCCAAAGGATATCGAGATAAACATAAATAGGGCTAGGAAATTGGTATGTCCATTTCCATCCAAGAGATGGAAAATCATAAGAAAAACAAATTGTGTCCATGACATAGGTGCTCATAAAGAAAGGAGGAGTCGTTATTTCAATAACATTGCACTTTTTTCTATAATTGCAGATCTAGGTGGTCAAATTGTTGGATAATATAGTCACCCAATCCATGATATAGCCATCACCAAAGGCTTCTATCAATGGCACCCATTCTTCAGATAATTTCTTTGTATTTGGATAACCATAGAGGCGACATAACATAGTAGCAATATGAGATAAATGGCCAACAATGGATGTTAATGAATACATACCCCTGTCCTCTCGCTTGTGTTTGTTTGGGTTCCTTCTCCATTCTCTGATCAGGTCCACAGGGTTGGGATTCTCTTGCATGAATTTCTGGACAAATTGTGTATCATACCTCTTCTGAGGTGGAGGTAGATGATACATTTTCCTTAAATCCTTAGTTTTAAAAGACCCAATAATTGTTTTCCTCAATGTTATAAACATTCTGTATGTGATGTCCAGCTGGTTGACAACCCATCTCACCATATTTAAATATGGTAGAATTTTAGGGCGAGTGACAATTATGTGAAGAAATGAATTGGTCACATCATTTCATGCGGCGTCATTACTTGGAGGAGAATCATCAGCAATAGCACTTTGTTTCACAATTATCCTTGTATTTTTATCCTTGAACAATTTGTATATCACCTCCGAGGAGGAAAATACTGCATCTGGAGTGCATGTAGTATCTATAGACAATGGAGACATCTCACACACTTCTTCAAGTGGCAAGAGTGGTCATGAAATTTCCAAAATTTTGTTCTCGTGATACTGATACTTGTCATTATACTAGAAAATCTTTTATTGGTGTGTGGTATCAGGTGACATTACATAGCTCAATGATCTGCGATTTCTAAAAAGTATATAGGCGTGGGATTAATATTAGCGAAAGACTGGAGTTTAACAGAACGCGATATCAGCATCCATCAATTAACAGAATGCGATATCGTCTCTTAACGGAATGTGATATTGGCTTGGTATTTCGCAAGTCAGCTTATTGCAATTTCACATTTTTCTATATCGCAATTTCGCAGTTCACAATTTTTCAATTGGCTTTTGCATTTGGTTTATCGCAATTTCACATTTCAGATTTTCACAGTTTAGCTTTGCGGTTGTCCTTTGAAATTTACAACACAATGTGTATCATTTAGTAGGACCTACACTTTTATAGATTTTTTCATTAATTTTGGAATTCATTTAGACTTGTAATTCATCTTTTAAAACTACAAAAGGATTTCTAAAAGGTTTTATGACCTTATTCATAAACCTTTTTGTTTTATTTTTATAAAATCAGAGAGTAAAAATAAAACTTATCCTATTATATCTTAACAAAGAAGGACTATATCCTAAAAAATTTAAATATTCCCCATTGTTCTTTCTCCTACATCTAAGGATAATGGGGGGTTGTTGAGTACCACAACAATTGGTGACACACTGGATGAAACAATTAATCTTTGTAAGATCTCAATCTTTATTAATAAATTTCTTTAGAAAGTTTAAAAATGATTTAAATCTAGATCAATATAGATAAATTTGAAATGAAATAAATCGTCTTATCATAAAACTTCTCAAGGTTTGTGATAGATGAAAATATTTTTTTTGTGTAAATTAGTAGATAATAGATTGAAAATCTAAAGTAAAAACTATTAGAAGCTTAGTGAATTGAATAAACTTATTAGTCATTAGTAAAGCCACTGTTTCCACCAGGCATTCATAGCCTCGACAGGGTTATCATTTCACCAAAATGAAATAATTTCCCATCCATATTATAATAACATTATTTAGAGGTAATGAAGATCCTTTTTTTTTTTTATTTTTTTGTTTTTTTTTTTTTTTCTTTAAAGTCATTCTTCTAGTTTGGCAGCAAGAAAATGATAATGTCATTCACAAGTTGTAATAAAATTGAAGTTGACTCATGATAATATCTCATCTCAAAGTCTAGTGACTAAGAGCCACTATCTTGGTTTGGTTGACAATAATGATGATGTCAATCTTATTAGTTTCCTATGTTCATGGTAAGCAAGCTCATGATGAAACCTCTTAACTTTTAACTTTTTAATATTTTTGAATTATAGTCTGAAAAAATTTAAAATAAATGGATGGGGAGGTTTCACTTACTCTTTACGAGTATTGGATGACCTCTTTAAGTAAAATATGTTAAAGAATTCATAGTAATTTCTACCTTCATAAAGATAATTTTTCAAAACCAATTCACTATATATATATATATAAGAGTTTCAAATCAAAATATTTCACAACTAAATGATTATCCTATTTCAAAGCTTTAAAACATATTCAATACTTAGATTCCAATTTAAAGTTTTTCTATCTAAATTTTTCCTTAAATAAGTTTAACAATTCAAAAATAAAGAGAAACTTCCAATGTGTTTTATCAAAGTGCAGTACTTTTAGTAAGAAAAGAAAATGATATATAAAAATATTACACAGTGTACAAAAGAACTTACGTTCCTTCAAGAAAAATATCTTTTGGGTATAAGTCCATTAATAGGAAGAATCAATTTCTTCCCTTGTAAATCTTGCAAAATGAAACTTGATGAACCTATCTTATAAAAAAATTGAAAGGGACCAAGCGAGATTTTTGATATTTTTTATGTTTTCCTTTCTCCTCATGAACTTTATCCCATTTCAAAACTAAGTCTCTGATTTCAAAAAATTTATCTTTGACTGAATTGACATCAAATGAAGCTTTGACCAATTGTTGATGGTGAGCATGGACTAGCTTAGCTTTAGCTCTTTCTTCTTCCAAATTTAGGATTTGAGGCATCCATAATTGCAAAGAAGAAGATGGTTGTTCTTCAATAAATAGAACCAGGGCTAATGATGGGATAGCTAGATTTGGAGGCAGGATAACTTCTTTCCCATATACCAAATGAAAAGAATAAGTACCTATTCAGGTTTTCTTGGTTATTCTATCATCCCAAAAAGAAAATATTAAAGCTTTGTGCCAATTATTTTTATTTTGGTTGATAATTCATTTGATGATTCTTATAAAATTTTTATTAGTGGATTCTTCCAAGCCATTTCCCCGAGGGTAATAATTTGCAAAACACTTAAGTTTAAATCTTCTCTTTAAAGAAAATTTATTGATTGCATTTCTAGAAAAATAAGAAGCATTGTCAAAAATAAGAGCATGATGGATACCAACCCTGGTAATAATAAATTGATCAATGAATTCAATGATGCTCGCAGAATTGGCTAACTTCAGAGGTATTGCCTCCACCCATTTTGTAAAATAATCTGTTGCAGTCAAAATGAACCTATGTTGTTTGGAAAATGAGGAATGATCTCACCTATTATATCCAGTCCCCATTATTCAAAAGTTTGTTCAATGTTGACTGGTTGCAAGGGCATGGAAGGTTTCCTCTGTCTTTCTGAAGCAATTTGACAAATTTTGCATATTCTTATATACATGTGGGTATCTTTGAATAAAGTTGGCTAGTAATATCTGACATGCAGGATTTTGTGAGTCGTATCTCCACTATAATGTCCACCTGTTGATCCATCATGCAGTTCATGTAAGACATTTTATGGCTCTGTTTTTTCCAAACATCTTAATAAAACATAATCATATTTTTTTTCTAAATAATAAATCATTGGTGAGTTGATATTGATTGGCTCTAAATCTCAAGGCTCTCTTTTTCTTGACATCCAGTTCAAGTGGATCATAACCATTTTTCAAATAAACTATTAAGTCAGCATATTGAGACTGAGTACTAACAGGGAGTACCTCTGTGATTTGTTAAATATTACTTGTTACTTCATCTATTGATGTTTCATTCATTTCTGTGACTAACCTACAAAACCTTTACCTTTTACAATTTTAGCGAGTTTTATTTCTATATCATATTCATGTAATGCAGTTACCCAGTTGGCTCTCTTTTCTCCTAACTCCTTTTGAATAAGAAATTGCCTAACTGCTAAGAAAGGAGCAATAACTCTAATATGATTTTTTAGAAGAAAAGGTCTAAAATATTTGATAGTTTTATAAACTACAAAGGCTCGCTTTACTACTCCTCAATAATTTAATTCATCTCCTTGAAAATTTGAACTGAAAAAATCAATAGGAGCTTCAACTTTCTATTCATTTGGTCATGTTGAGACCGCTGCATATGATAACTTAGAGGCAAAAGTATACAAAAAACATTGATTAGAAAAATTGGGGGTTGATAGAGGAGTATCAATAACAACTTGTTTGATTTCTTTAAATGGTTCTCTTTCATGATCAACCCATTTAAAAACTAAATCTTTTGTTATCGGTGTTTGTAATCGTAGGACAATTTGAGAAAATTCATGTACAAATATTTTAACAAAATAAATTTGGCTGAGAAAAGGCTACATTGATTTTTTGGTATGTGGTAATGGAATTTCTGAAATGGTTTTAATTCTTTCTAGATCAATACAAATTCCACGTTTGGATACAATGAAGCCAAGGAGTTTACCTTCACTCAGAGAAAAAAAAATGATTTCCTAGGGTTTAGATAAATTCCATACCTTCTGCATATTTCAAAGATCTGCTTTAAATCATGCAAATGATTATTTATCTTCTTTGAATATATGGTAATATCATCAATATATGCCACAACAATTTAATTAATCAATAGAATATGGAATTATATTTGAAGAAGCACCTGAATCTATAAGGAAATTGTGAACATTTTTATTGAAAATTTCAAAGGTCAATAAGAAAGGAGGGGTATGAGAATTGGATAGATCTCCAATTAGAATTGCATTTGAGGCATAAATATTATTAGGAGCATCATCTAGAGGCTTTCCTCTTCCTAATTAGGCTTTTGTGGGTGGCAAAGGAGATGTAAGGACAACATTTTATTCTTTTAGCAAAAACTTTTTCTATTGCTTATGTTTACTTACCTCATACATGGAAATATTGGCTTTCACTTTCTTCATATCTTCCACAATATTATACTCAATATATTTATCAAAAACATTAAGAGTTTTTGATGTAGAAGGAGAATTAGAAGAGGGTGAGATGGATTTAGTAGATTTAGGAGGAGACTTATCTGTTGTATTTTTATCCTTATTGACAAGAGTAACTGATCTTTGTTTTTCACTCTAAGAATGTCAATCTATAGATTTTTTACTTCTAGTCTTTACAGGTAAGGCTTCTTCTTCTTCCTCATTTGTTGATAATGTTGTTTCTTTCTCCTCCTCATATTTATTAGATTCAGCATTTGATATGACATTAGGAAGTTGAGTGTTTTGTTTTCTGCGATCTCCTAAAAGATCACAAAGGTTTTTCAAAAGACTCAGCTACTTGTTTTTTTATATCTACCATGTCATTTGACATAGTTTTAAGAAATTTTTGTAATCCTTCAAGATCAAAAGGATCTTTAGGAGTTTTCTTCTTTAGTTCTTCCTTAAAAGTCACTCTCTTAGATTTCCTCTCTTCTTTAGCAGTTTTCTTCTCTAAAGCAAGAATTTTTTTTCTACATCTATCGACTCTTTCATATTATCAACTAGTGGCTTTATTAGCCTTGTCTACAAAAATTGCAATGTTAGAAGGAAGAGCATAAATATACCACTCAAATTGAACATTAACACTAGGTTTAGAGGTATCTCAAATTTTATTTAACAATTTATTAAACCTGGAATTTAAATATTTGATTTTCTCATTAGGGTTGGATTTAAGGTTGGATAGATCATTGATTAGAGTAGCAGTTGTGTGATCATCACCAAACTTGGTCAAAAATTGTAGGTTTTAACCCCGTACAAAAATTACCTACATACGAATTCTAAAACACAGAAAATAAACAATGAGAGAGCATAACACATAAAACACATATACACAGAGATTTTCCCTTGGATC
>APFE030487449.1:6443-26137 GCA_000404065.3 Pinus taeda | reverse complement strand
AACATAACACAACCCAATAAAAATTGTACTTCAAGTATATCCCAACTAGTGATAGATGATGGTGGTAATGAGAAGTACCACGAACCTGCAGATCCTTCAAGGTTATATGGGAATAATCTCACTACACAATCTTCTTCTACTACTCCATTAAGATTAATGGAAAGCATAAAATTATGGATATGTTCTTCAGCAGGAAGTCCATCATCAGGATTGAACTTTGGTAACCATCATTCAGGAGCAACGGTTATTTACAACAAGTTTTATGTCAAAGGTTTGTCTGATGTCTGGGACAGTAGTCTACATACGCGAGACAGTGTTAACAACATATACAACACATTTTCATTAATAGATTATGTATTACAACAAGTGAAATAGTTCAAATGTGAAACACATGTCAAAGCAACATGCATCACAAGTGTTAAATATTAGTCATACAATAGTTATGATACATATGTGAAAACATGTTGGTCTGTTAGCAAGCTTCTAAATTAATCGAAAGTTCCAAGACACATCGTTACACCATACATCACTAACCCCATGTGAGGGGCATTGGAGCCACTACTTACTCCTTAAAGAGAATATTACAGACTCTCATGGCTATGTCGGAGGAGATGAGGTGAAAATTCCTTTGCACGTACAAATGAGGTGGTATTTATAGCCAAGGATGAAAATAACCCTTGTAGCTATTCGACTACCCTCATGACTGTTTGACTTCCACGACTTTTCGACTTTACACGACTCTTTGTACAACAAGTGGCTCTCTTGGAATTCCATGTTACATTACATTGATAGATAGTATGGCCCACAATAGACATGTGGACAACATGAATCATGACATGACTCGACATGATAGTGTTGGCACATTCGTGTTGCTGCTGGTATGCATGTCGAGTTGTAGTGTTGCTAGGTGATGGATGTCCTTATGGTGTGTCACATCTCCACCTTTGCAAGGAAAAGTGTGTAGAGTCTTCGATGCTTGTTGGTTCACTTTATGTTGTGTTTGCACGTTTCTCCTTGCTTGTATGTCAGAAGTCTTGAAAGGCTCGCTTGTTCACGTAAGGTTCATGTTCGTTCATTCATCCGTCGGTGAGCGCATATTGTATGTTTTCTCATCTATTGGTCTGCGAATACATATTTTCATTATCGTCCATTCAAAAGAACATCTCTTTTCATGCATACTTTGTTTGTCCATTGGTGAACATGTCCCTTTGCATGTGCTCCCCTTTGTTCATCTCATTCGTCATCGTGACATGTTTGTTTGTGTACCTATTCCTATAGTCGCACATGATGAGATGACATCAAATTCAAAAACCTCCTAGTCTACCATGATACATGATCATTTCAAATGCACGTGACTGGGATAGGTGAGAAGGTTGTGCTACAGGATGGAGGCTCTGGGCATTGCTGATGAAAACTACACAAGAGTAATTGGGTGATGGAGATGGGTAATTTGGATTGACTGTGACTCTCAACAAGGTCTAGCCCAACTGGAGGAAAAAAATGTGCAGCTTTTAGGGGAACAATACGAGCTACAGGGAGGCTAGGCAGCCAAAATCTATGCAGTTTCTAGAATGAGCGGGCAGCGGGGCTTGGCAACAAACCTGCATAATTTTTTGGAGGAACAGGTCAAGCTACAGGGAGTCTTGGAAGACAAAAATCACACAATTTTTCGAAGGAACTAGCTGGGAGCTTGGAAGCCAAAAATCTTGAATTCCTGGAGGGAACTAGTAGCTGCCTATTGGTTCACTAGCAACAAAAATGGCACAATTCCTTAGAGGAACTAGCAGTCAGCTGCCAGGAGCTTGGCAACAGAAACTACACATTTCCTGGAGGGAACTAGGAGTCTGTTGCTGGGAGTTGCTGGCGAGGGAAATTGTATTGACGTTGGGATACCGGCCTGAAGATCATCTTTCCACAATTTCCAAGATGAGCGCACTTCTAGGCAACAGGGGGCCTGCTCATGAAAACTACGCAATTTTCTAGATGAGTAGTCAGTTGACTGTTGGGAGGGTTGGTTGGAAAAATTGTGCAATTTCCTGAGAGAGACAGGGACGGACATTGGGTGTCTGTCCGACCTGTCTACGCAATTTTCTCATTCATCAGAGTGGGCAATGCTTGCAGCCTCTACGCAATTTTTCAAGGGAGTCAGTCTCGGGGTGGTTGTCGGGACAAACTCTCTAGTTGACCAGCATGGAGACTAATTGATTTTCTTGCGGGAAGCGCAACTTGAAATGACTTTCATGGTGCTTCTGCACTGTTATGGGTGACAGTCAATCAAGTCAATGGCGGGGTGATGGTCCGATTGTCAGAGGGGAGTCTGGTCATCAAAACTTTAGCAAAATGACTAAGTGTGTGAATGATTGAAAGATGCATATGTGATATTGCAAACACACACTTGCATGACTTGATGATGAGACAACTCAAACCATCCAGACACGCATGTACAACATGACTTACTGATGGTGTAGGTGACAAGTGCAACACTTGTAATTGATCGTTGGTTGACCGTGATGACACTTGTATAACAATGAATGTGACTCTGTGTGTCAGTGTGACAAATGTTTTCATACCGAACACAAAAAGTACACACGAAGTGAAGACTTTGAGCATAACCAAAACACGATCGCAAGCATGACTTTGACATCAACATGCAAGGCTTGGTGAAATGAAAAAGCAAGGCGAATGTGAAGACTCACATGAGCTCATGGAGTGAACTTGAGTGTGTGCAGTCATGAAGTGAAATTCTAAAGGGAGGCTCTGAAATTGGGTGCAGGCCAAAATTTTGGAGGGTGGCTATAGCTACTACAACACCTGGCGACACACTGGTAAAATACCAGCTTCTTTGTTTTGGTTCATTGACAACACAAGGCCTTGTTCTTTCAGGGAGTATTGAATCATTGTGCTGGTTACTTCGACTTCCCCATTAACCACATGGACATACATGGTTCACCTTTTTCCAACTCAATCAAACATAATCAAAAGTTCAGCTTGATCACAGTGTTTCAAATTCAGGAAGGGTAGTTTAGCTTGTGAGTTGAATATTTTCAGAGTATAAGTTTTAATCTCTGGTGATTCTCCACTACTAGCAACCCTAGACAGTACCTCAATGGAGTCACGCGGGAACACACGCATCGCTCCACTACCAGTGAGCCTAGTCAGTACCCTAGTGGAGTTGAATGCTTCACCTATATGTGCAAGAAGCCTTTCTCTTACTTCGCCCTTGTATTTTTTTTATTTTTTATTTTTAAGAGGACTGTGCATAGGCACTTATTTATTTTTGGGGAAGAAGAGGGATCTCAACTTATTGAGAGTAGAAGAGTTTGTTCCTTCAGAGAATCTTGTAATACCTCTGACATAGGTTTGCTTGTTTAGATTTTCCCCTTCTCTGTTTCTACTAGTTGTATGAGCTTGACACATAGAGAAGAAGGCTGAGAGTAGGCATGCTGCTTCCCGGTGTGGACAAAGGCTCATGGTTGGACCAACACTTCCCTTGAATATGGTTCATATTTTCCGTCAAGACTTCAACGGTCAAATGTTGTAACCAAGCACAGAGAAGAAAGGCACAAGATTGGCCAAGTGTTGCACTGTCACAAGTCTCTTCATATTTCAGCCACATACTCTATTCAAAATCCATAACGTAGTAGTTGGTAGCACTTATTTCTAAAAACAAAAATAGTAATATATCAAGCCAAAAAAATGAATGAAAATAAAAATAGCAAGCAGAACAAACAAAGTGAAAACAAAGATAGTAAGAAAAGCAAACAAGATGAAAAAGACAAACAACAAGCAGACAATGTACATGGCACGAGGCACGACTCGGCCTATTGGAAATAATGCTTGAGATCTTGGGCATTGATAGGAAGGTTTTCAATCCTTATGTCAAGTGATTGCAAATGATACATGTGTGGGCCAAGCTTCTCCTGGACTATGTATGGACTGTTACACAACATTTTGTCACTGTCCCTGTACTCCATGTTCCTTGATCCTGGAGGACCTCTACAGTGAACCCCTCATGCTTTGTCTTCATGAAGAAACTCCCATTGTGTCCTTTTTCATGAGCAAATCAATTCTCTTTTACACCATTTCCCCTAAAAATTCTGTTTTTCCCAATTTACAAGACCGGCGCTAATGGCCTTTGTATCCCCCATGCCAATATGCAGAGATTAGCACTATCCCTAGTGTTGACCGGAGCGACTAAGCTCTACTCCAATCACACTGGTCCTCTTATGGAAAGGTTCTTAAATTAGGAGCTGAAGGTTACAACTATAGAAGCTTTGTAATGGAAGTCTGGTAAATGGTTTGGCCGGATAGGGTCGAGGATGTTAGTTTGGGCTCCTTTCCCCTAAAATGATGGAACTACCTCAAGGGATAAGCCCTTCTCCCATGAGAAGAGGATCCATCTCCCTTCTATTCATCCTATATAAACCTTCCTTCTTCTCAAGCACAAGCTAGTGTTAATGTTGGTGTGCTAGTGCTATTTTGGTTTGGAGTAAACATCAAGTTATTCCTAGTTGTAGCTATCTAGATGTGTGAGGGAGAAGTGTGATTTGGTTTGGAGTGAAGCCTAAAGGGAAGAGCTTTAAAACTATTATGGATTGAGGCCATCATGGAATGCTAGCAGAAGTGTGTGAGAACCTGGTCTTGTTAGAAGAGGTCTGTAACGTCAAGATAATGGTTGTAATCTCTCTTTGATATTAATATATGAAACTATCGATTATTTCATACATGATTTGTCATATTACATATTTGTGGCTTAATGTTTCTTGACTTGTTAAGTAGGTTGAATACACACACAGAGCAGTATCTTCACGCTGATTCCCATCATTTCCCTGCTCAGAAGATGGGTGTTCTCAACACCTTGGCTACGCGTGCCCTCAGGATTTCGGATAAAGAAAACCTTGATAGGGAGAGAAACCACCTCCTTGATGTCTTTGTGGAAAACGGATATAGCAGGCACCTTGGTCGGAAGGCTTTCCTTACAGCCTCCAAAAATGCATTCAATAAAAAAGAGCCTAAGGATCGCCATCCAAGTGTCCATCTTCCATATATCCAAGGGACCACGGATAGGATTGCTCGGATCCTTAGAAGGTTTGATATCCCCTCAACCTTCAGGTCGCTCAAAACCATTCGTAACTCCCTGAAGTCTGTAAAGGATCCGGTCGACCCCAAAGACATGAAAGGTGTCTACTTGATTCCTTGCTCATGTGGGACCCCTTATATAGGGGAAACAGGGCGCTCCATCCAGCAGAGAATTGGTGAGCATGCAGCGGACCTGAGGCATGGTAGAATAAAGTCCTCGGCTCTTGCAGAGCACGTGGACAAAACTAAGCATCATGTCTGCATTGAGGAGGCCAAAGTCATTGCGAGGGTTGATCGGTTTCATCATCGCAAGTTAAGGGAAGCTATCGAAATTGAACGAAGACCCATCAATCTCAACAGAGATGATGGGTGGAAGGTAAGTAGAAATTGGATCCCTGCGTTGTCGTCTTAGGGTTTCTTCCTCCCCCCTCAGATCTTCTTAGGGGCTTTCTTTGGGTAGGCGTGGTTTTTGTGAGTCTGGTATCGCTTATCGCTGGCAACGTTGTGTTCTTCCCTTGTTCTGCGTGTCCTCCGGTCTCTCTTTACGTTTATCCTCTTCTTGGGTATCATCTCATTTTATGTAGAATTCATTAAAATTGAGCGTAAATTATTCATAAAATATTACTAATATTATTAATAGCAATATTAAATCAAATGACAATTCATTATAAGTTTAGATTCATAAACATTTAGTACTATTAATATTTAGAGTCCCATACATATTATATTAACTAGTATTAATACAAAACCTAGTATTTTTATCTTATTTAAGGCATATACTTATTAATTTATATATATTAATAAATAAATTATTTATTGTATATTATTAATTTATACATATAATATTAATAATTAATTTATATATATAAGGCATTATTATTTTAATGAATTATTAAACTAATTTTTAATTAATAAATTAATATGTATAACCACTAACTAGTATTTTTATTTAGGACATATTTATACTAATAAATTAATTAATTAATTACATTTCTAATATTATTAATTATACATATTAGTGTTTTATACATATAATATTAATATTTTAATAGATTAATAAATTAATTTTTAATCGACCTTGTTTAACCTTTTTTCTATAAAATTAATTATATATCAATTATAAATAATATTAATTAGGATAACAATAATAAAAATAGGGTATAATAATAAATTATTAGAATATACATATATATTTGATATATGTAATGAATTAATCCTTTAAATAAATATTGACCTATATATATTTATACATTTTTTATATATAATAGAGTAATATTTTAAATTAAATAAATGAATTATTTTTAACAGATTAACCTTTGGGTGGTTTTATTATTTACCTGGTTAACCTTGCTCCTTGAATATAATAGTATTTTAATATTAAATCGGTTAGAGGAAGTTTGACTGGGGTTCTTGAGTGGAAAAGTAGCCGTTAGATTTTTTAGCTGTTGGAGTCTCTGCTTAGACTATTTAACACGCTGATCTGGATCTGCATCTTCAACTCGTCCTGATGATGAACCACATTAGTTGGTTCGAAACACGTCGACAATTGTCCTTTTCATGTGATTTACGCTGAAGCTCTTCTTATAAAAATGACTGATCACAGAAGCCTCAATTCTACTACAATTTGTCTATTATCACGGTTTTTGTTTCTTGTTGTTTACTTATTTCAGGTGCTTGAAGAAGCAATTGAGAGATAGTTGGAGCAAGCAAGCAAGGACATCATCAAACGGGATAAGCGTACTAAGAGGTAGGCCCTATTAATTGGTTCTAACCTAAGGAAATATTCCATAGAATGAATTTGTTGTGGCTAGACCCATTATCAGGCTAGAGGAATTTGTTTGTGTCCGTACTTATATTTTTACTTCACCACAAATTGGCGACTCTACTAGGGATCCCAATCCTTTTGTTTGTCTTGGATTTCATGATTTCGTGAGAACTTTTATAGTTCAAATTTTTCCCTTTGATTCTATTTCTTTTCTCCTACTTACTGGCTTGAGTCTAAAATTCATAATAGAAAATCTGGTCCCTGTTTCAAATTTTTTTTTTCCTTATCTCCCTCGATCAGTGTGCTTAATTTGCTAACAGTCGCGTTGATCAGCGCAAGTTGCTGGGAAACAATCGCACCGACTAGCCTTTGGTGCTTGTTGTCAGTTAGGCAGTTGCATCGATGCCTGTAAGTGAATATTAGGGCATGACCCTAATCTTGGCCAGTGTGTTATGATCTTGTGATTTTGACCCCGTAAGCCTTTTGGACCATTTTCTCCCTGACTAGAAAGTTGCTTTTCATTTGGTTTTATTTTCTTATTGGATTATCATCTTTCTGCTTGATTGATTGAGTCATTGAGTTGTTAGTGACACTAGGGCATCTAGTTTGTCATTCATTCAATGGTTTTTGAACTTAGTAAGTCGGGTTGTAGGTGTACTTACTCCTTGCATTTTGTCTTTTGTCCTTTTACGACTTTGACCTCTATTACGTAAGTTTGAAAATTTTTCGTTTGCTTGTCTAAACATTTCTTTTCCAGCATGGATCATGTTGCTTGTCTTATCACTGGTAAAGTCAGTGTTTCATTAGTCTAAATGAATTTCTCTTTTCATGTCTTCATCTACTTGAAGAGCTTATTTTCTCGAGAAATTTTTCACTGAAGAACTATATGCGAAAAGTTTATTTCATTGTTTCATGAAAAAAGTATGAAATTCTAGTTTGTTGCATCATTGTGCTATGATAGCTTGCATCATGAAAAGGCTAGAATTAAATCGGAATTTGGAAAAGGAAAAGATTTTTTTTTTTCTTTTGAAAGGACTAATAGATAAGTACTTGTTAGGAAATTAGGAATTGGAATTCATTTTTCATTAGTTTGTTTTTTCGAAAAAGTAAGGTAGTGAAAGATCTTTTAATTTTTAGTTGCTTAATTGTTTGCATTTGATTGAGTAGTTTCTACCCTCTCTAGTGTAGGCATTTCATCGAATTGAGAGGGTCTTATCTCATTTAGTTGCATTTAAGGTTTTCCCAGTCGCATCACTAAGACCTGAAAACTGAAACATAACTCAAGATAAACTTTAAAATGAATTCAATTAACCTAAGTCGCATTGGACATTATCAATCATATCTAGAAGGTCTAGGCTAGAAACATGTTTTGATGTCTTTAAACCTAGCAGTTGTCGTTAGCTTCGGCATTAGACAGTGCTAGTATGGATTTATGCTCCCCCTACCATCATGTATCTAGGCTGCAATCCTTTTATCCTTAGGAAGCTGAGTCGGCCATCTTGCAAACGTGATACACAGAACACAACATTCGGGGAGATTGCCTGCTCGTACTTCTCGATTTGCTAAGAGGTATTTTGCAGTTCACAGTTGCTTGGTAATCCTATTTACCTAGATCATCTAGAGTAGTCATTTGATCTTTTTTACTCATTAAAATTAAAATATCATTTGAGCACTTGTCCTTTCAAGCTTGTTTCCAATCGAAAGTGATAGAGTCATCTTTGTTTCTTTCTCAACTCCTAAAAAATGAAAGAGCACCAGTCCTTTATGCGTCTTAATAATTGATTTCCCATGATCCAAAAACACCCTGTTAGTCTTTTCTAAGACCAAATCATGAGTTTCCCTTAAAAGAACATTTTAAATCCTTGAAGTTAATTTTTCTATCAACTAATACAAGGTCATCATGGCCGAACCATTTGGTTCACCGAGTTCCTCTTCCTCTCCTCCATCTAAAAGATTGTCTGAGGAGTCATTTCCTGAGTTACTAGAGTCACTCGAGGACCAAAGTGTTGAACTCGGAATTGTTTTGAGCATTCAACCTTTGTCATCTCATCCTTCAAACACTTCAATATTGGGCCATCTATTAATCTTGGCCCAGAATCTCCAGACAATCCCGTTCAAACACCTAAGAACTCGCAAACCATCAATGGTCAGCTTGGACTGGTTATCTACCCTATGAATCCTCTGTTTCACCCTGTTGTGATATCACTGCAGCATCCTTGCAGTCCATACGACCAACCGGGTGTTCCTTTGGAACTATCCCCTCATACTTCTTCGGCCATTCATCGTCATTTGTTTCCAAACATGGAACCCGAAGGCGATGCTCAAGTCACCTCTCTGAACAAGTCCAAAGTTTCTACTCAACACACTGTTGAGGTGAAAGAGTTACTTTTTCCTCCTGAGGGTTTCCCCTATTCAGGGGGTATTCCTGCCAATTTTCCACCCAACTATGTGTCTTTGGCACAGTTGATTTCAGGTACACCTAGTGCCTCGTCACTTTACCATAGCCTTATTTGGGCATCAGGTGCCATGCCTACTTCAGGTCCATTTGTTATGAACATGACTTCCCAACAGGCTATTACCTCAGTCTCAGTGCAACCCACCATTCCAAATACCCTTTTATCGTCAATCCTAGTTATCCGTCAGGCACAACCGTCAATTTCAAAGAATGTCTATGTCAGTTCCTCCATCCCTCTAGTTAGTGGCCAAGTTGTGCCACCACCTGGGGGGTAGAACCTGAATGTTTCTATGGTGTCAGGTGCCACTAATGTGAGTAGCTCACATGCTTGGTATAAACCAACCTTCTTCTGGTATTATTCATAACCCTGCTGATCCTACTAGATCAAGCAATGTCCAATACCAATAGGTTCATAATCCCGTTGGTCCATCTGGATCGAGAAATTTTGGTATCAGTAGCCCTATGGGGCTCAGGTCCAATACCAAAATCCTTACATTCCATATGGTTCTCAAGGAATGGTTATTCAACCTTATACCCTCCAATCTAGGTAGTACATCTAGCCTGGCTATGGTTAGATTCAGCTTGAAAATTTCCTGGGCACTGTTCAAGTACCCTTGCAGCAGCAAGGATAGCCTCTACAACAACAAGGGCAACCTTTGTTACCACAAGGGCAACCTTTGTTGTAGCAAGGGATCTCTGCACAACTGTAAGGGCAAATGATCTTGCTGCAAGGTCAACTACAACAACCACAGGGTCAACCCTTGCAACAGTTGCAGCAAACCACGTAGTAGCAGAAGTAATATGCTTTGTACACCTCTCAATCCATGTCCTCATAGGGCCAACCTCTGTTGCCCCAGGGACAAATTTTACAACCGCAAGTTCAACCCTTTACAACAGAAAAACCAACTAGGGTAGTAGCAACCCCTTGTATACATATCAACAGGGTCGACCCTTGCAGGGGTAGGGTCAAGGTCAAGTCTTGCGGTAGCAGGCTCAAAATCCTTATGTCCTAGGTCAACAAGTTTAGAATCCTGCTGACCAAGGGAATCAGGTACAGAATCCCTGTGTCCAAGAGAAACAAGTGTATCAGCCTTATGCCCAATGATAACAAGTCCAAAACCCTCTTATTTAGGGACAACAGGTTCATCACCCATATGTTCAAGGACAACAAGTCCAATATCCATATGCCCAAGGTCAATAGGTTCAACATCCTTTTAACCCATACATTGCTTATCAGTAACCTATCACCATACAGTTCCAAGGTATTCAAGGTCAAAATCCTCCATATGGTCAAGGTAATCTACAATGGGGGTAGCCTTAGATGCCATATGGCCAAAATCCCACACTATGGGGCCAAAATTCTTAGCAGCAAGGATGGGCTCCTCCATACAAACCCGCTTATTGACCTCCCATGCCTTTTAACACCCAATTTCGATTCTTGGGTACACTCGAGTTCCCAGACATATCTTGCCTTACGAATGATCCAATCCTTCATTCATTGTACTGGCCTCTGGTGCCACTCAGGATACCAAGTGATTGTCCAAAGTTTGATGGGAAAGCTAAAGAATATCCTCAGGACCATGTGATGACATATCACCTCTTGTGCTCATCAAACTCGTATGTTGACGATTCCATTTGTCTCTGTGTTTTCCAATGAACCCTCATAGGTGTTGCACCGAAGTGGTACATCAAGCTACCTCAAAGTACTTACCATGACTTTAACTCTTTAGCCATGGATTTCCTCACACATTTTCAATTGCTGATTTGCTATGAAACTGGCAACTATTTGCTCACATCGCTTAAGAAAAATAGTGCAACACACATCTCTGATCACATCCGTGAATGGAGATGTAGACGTTGCCTAATCAAATTTGAGATTATTGATTACTTTCTCACGGAATGGTTCACCAAATAATTTGTGGCCCCAATTGCTCGCGATATAGCTATGGGTGGATGTGTCACTGAAGAGTAGGTCATTGCTCATGCCTAGTACATGGATCTAGTTTACTCTCAATCTCGAACTTTGTACGAGTTATTACCCGATGCTCCATGACCATACTCCAATCCCGTAGCATCAAAGCCACAAGATGTATCTCTCGTTGATGGAGTTATTGGTTTAGTATCCCAAACCCTTGCTAAATCTTCCTCCAAATAGAATGTGGTCTCAAATGTTGTTCCTAATACTTCATCCTAGAATCCACCTGGCCTTGGTAAAACCTTAGAGGTCCAAGGTGTCCAGTCTACCGCAATGCACAAATCCTCGAAAGGAAGGAACAAAGGCAAAGGCAAGGGTATAGTCGATGCCCCGAAATAGGATCCTCCCAAATCGTCTGCTCACAAATCTTCGCAACGGTAACCTAAGTATCCTGGCCTCATTTGTAAGGAAGATCACTACACTAAGGATTGTCCCTGACGATCCGAAGTTAGTCACTTGCTCAAAGGGACCCTTAATGTCCTCAAAGAGTCATTTCCGTCTTAGCATACCCAAATGGTAGACCTACCCCAATCTGCTTCCTTTGAATCTCAAGTGTTCATGATGAGTACACCTATTAATATGGCTACTAGATTGAAGGACTATTAAACTCTACATCAACAGCTAGGAAAGAGAAAGAAGCAACACCTTCTTCTTCTACCCCTAGTTTTGGCCCTCTTCATATTAAGCGCCCTAACCCTAATTCCTCTATGTTGCCATCCTCTCAAGGTGTGCTACAAAAATACTTGTATAATCCCAACGCCTGAGCTGCTCAGCACTAAAATATTGTTGAGGATTTGGCTCGAGCGTCGTTAACCATGTTGGCTATCGAGATACTCCAAATATGCCCATCACAGCGAAAATATTTGTTGTCAACTATCGGGGGCATCGATCCCATCGATTCCAATTTGATATGTTTTGATCTAAAGAACCATGTTATGTGTCTCCCTCATTAGATTTCCTTTCTTATTCAGGTAATCATCAATGAGAAGACCATCCACCAGACTGTCATCGATGAAGGTGCTTCCACCTACATCATGTCGACCACATATTGGAAGGCTATTGGTTCTCCTCCTTTGAACAAATCTCCAAACACTTTTGAAGCTTTTGATGGGTTGATTCATGACCCTTCGGTGTCTTACCTAACCTTTCCATCACCCTGGAAGGCAAGACAGTGCAAGTCGAAGTAGAAATTGTTGACGCCAATCTCAATTAAAATCTTCTACTCGGCTGAAGTTTGATCGATGCCATGCATGCCATGGCCTCCTCTTTATTTCTCGTGATTCATTTTCCCCATCAAGGGAATATTTTCATTGTTGACCAGCTGCCTTTATTTTCCTCTTCCTCCTCAGATCGCAATGTTCCATACGTTAAGCACACTGGTGCTCCCTATGAGAGTGTGGGTGAAGGTATCTTCAAAGATTCTGCCTTAATGGGAATTTTTCCACTCCCACCTCCTCATGTTTCCTCTATCAACATGATCTCAGTCAAATATGATCCTTGGGTCATACCTTCACCAGATCTTGTTGATGTCTGGGGCGAGGTTATGCTGCTTAGTCCCGCTGAAGTCAATTACACGGAAATTGTTTCATCTTGGATTTCTACATCCTGTGATTCTTTTATGTCTAAGACCTCTCTCAATACATACTCTCAATCCTTGTGGCTTGGCACTTTGGAATCACATGATCCCTTAGTTGAGAACTTCCTTGCTGATGAAGGTATCATGGAAGTCATGTCTCTCAAGGAACCACCTTAGATCGATACTCATCATCGCTCCTCATTCCTGCCTCGCTCGACGGTTAGGTCTATGTGTTCCAAGAAGTTTTCTTCTCAGCTGCTTATTGATGTGTCAGTTTATCCTGACATGATCAAGATCTTTCAACTGAGGGCACCTTTATCCCTTCATGGATTCAAGGTTTTTCACCCTCCCTGATTTTTTACCAATTGCCCATTATTGCAATGGGGTTTCCATTTGACTCGTAACCCTACCTCACCTAGGGGGCATGGGGGAAAAGCTTTATATGAGTTCTACTCCATTATTTGGCCGATTCGATGCTTACTCATCATGACAACAGTAAAAATCCATTGTCCTTATGTATTAATTAATTACCCGAGTCCCAGCATGGACTCCCACCTCAAAAAGTACTATGCTTAGGACATCTCACATGGTTACTTAGGTACATTAGTGTGTTATTCATTTTTGTGTAGTGTGGTTTTGTGTGGTAGTTTCCAAACTAATTTCTATTTACTATGCTTTTCTTGCTTTGAAGATGTCTGCGACTCCCCACATTGGTTTCACTAATGGTGCTTACTGTATTACTCGCAACCTATCATCCACGGCATGGGCTATTTATGACCCTAATGGTGAGTTGATTGACCTTCAAGGTATCTATCTAGGTCACACACCAACAACATTGCTGAATACAGTGCAGTCATCGAACTATTGTCAGAAGCCATCGCTCTGGACATCAGAGAGTTGGTTGTCAAGATGGATTCACAGTTTTTCGTCCTTCAACTCAACGGGCAATATTCCATCTGAAATCCTCAAATATTGAGAATGTATCTCCATATCCATATATTGGAAAGACATTTTGATTACATTACATATCATCATATTCCTAGATGCATGAATACATTCACAGAAGCATTAGCTAATCATGTGTTGGATAGACATTTGTGAAACATGTCATATATATATATATATATATATATATATGGGGATAATGTTTGATACATCATAACTCCTAAAAAAAAAATATGTGTGTCTAAAATAACATTGGAAGCTCACAGGCCTCATATATCCATGGCACGCATGCCTCAAAAAATATAAGTGTTGGACCTAGGAACTAATCAACATGGTGATCATGGTAGTATGATTTGGCTCGTGCAACACGAGTCAAAAATTGGCGGATCCGATCTGAAACACCCACCATGTGTCTCTAGTACTGATGAGGACTATCTCCTACTTGAGCATACTTCGGGATACCATGAGTCAACACCTGAAAGTTCCTCATGATATCCTCCTCATTTTCACTCCCTTCTTGATAAGGAGCAACAACATCCATATGGTGAGGGACACACCTTGCTATTGGGGACATCCCAGCAAGCCACTCACGTCCAACATCTGCATTAAAAAGAGAAATGTTATAAGCACATATATACCAAAAACAATTAAAAATATATCAAAATTAAAATTTTGATTTTTACCTTCATCATCGAAGTCCTATCCATCTGGTAAGAACATATCTGGATCTCCACAGAAATTGGTGCAACTATATGGCCATTCCTCCACAACGATCTTTTGTTGTCGTAGCGATGAAAAGAATGCAGGTCAATATGACATGTTCTGACTCCCAGTGATCCTAGGCATCAAACGAATCCAATAAGACATCCACAAATCACATGGCATAGGAGGATCTACCTCAGTCAACTGATACTAGAATAGTGGTACCCATTCCAAGAAGAAGGTCACAAGCACAAATCCGAAGCAAAATTACTTCAAATTCCCCACCTTAGCTTTGGACAGCTGGTGTTTGATGATGGTCTTCATGGCCTTTGCCCAATCGAAAATCGTAGGAGCTGTATAATTGATAGCATAAAGGAACTTCAACTTGTTGGTCTCATGTTCCGCTTGGGACCCCGCTGTTAGGTTCCTATACAATAGGTTTCATCTTTCATGATTGACAGTGGAAGGGCTAAATATGTTCATCATTGCAGGCTGCAAAGGTTCCATATTTTGTGTACATGCTATCAAAAATTAAAAAATGAAAAGAGGGTATGCCTTAAAAGAATAATCAAAAGGCAAGAAAATCAAGTGGTCAAGAGAAAAGTGAAAATGAACCCCAAACTAAAGACCAGGAAAGTGGCCAGTCAAAATGCCACTACTAGCTTTGGGCCAGTAACATGCTCTGCAAATACTGTGCTAATCATACTTGATGGATGGCCCAATAATCTAATCTGGACCATGCCATGGTTAAATTGCTTGCTGCAGAATAGAAATTGTTCCCTGACCAAACAACTCAAGATTGGCAGATGACTAGCTAGGTAGAGAAATAAAGGTGCCCAACTGCTTAATCTGGGGCCTTGGAAGAAATAAGGGTAGGTTTTAGATAGGAGGGCAGTCAAAATAAAAAGAGGACAATCAGGGTCTGCTAATTCAAGTGCACCCACTTTAAATGAAGAAAAAATGTTAGGATTACTAGGATGGGTAAGTAGTGCAAGGTTGCAGAAATGGAGGACCATCACCAATTGGCTTACTAAGTACAAAAAACTCATGCCACTCAGGGTATTGGCATCAAAAGCAGAGAGTGGAGGACAAGCATTGGAAGCATGTCTAATTTCCCCATTTTCCCCTAAACATCATTTACTAACACCCCCAAGGGCCTTGAGATCTGCTCAAGTGTCCAGTTCCACTTCACTTCATGACAAACTATTGGGACAAACCATGAAGTTCAAACATGAAAAGAAGCCACATTTTTTGTGTAAAAAATCTCTCTCATCATTTCATTTATCCTCAAAATCCTAAGTTAAGTTTTATCTCTTAGAACTTAACTTTACCCCTTCATTCACCTCGCAAAGCCACTTTAACCACTAATGTACTATTTAGCTCCCTAACTCCCCCCTTTCCCTAATTCTATTAGAATCTATGAAAAATTTCACAAAAAATATCTATAAAAAACCCTCCCCCTAGCATTATAGCTATGTGACCCTTCCTTGGGGAAATATTAACCTATCTGGGGTTGGTATTAATCCCATTATCCCTAAAAACTATGGCTTCTTTCAAAGAACTATGGTTAAAACCCAAACAACCCTAAACCCCGCCCTCGTTTAACCCATTTACCCCTTTTTCCGCCCAAAACCCACTTTATTATAAAGTTTTTCAAATAAAAACATTTTAATAAAATGCGCGCCTAACCCTTAAAACCCAAATCCTAAAGTTTCTACCCACCACCACGCCCGATTTAATTAAATTAATTAAATTATTCGGCGGGTCCCCTTTGCATTAACGTGGTTTAATATCATAATCGCTGTCCGCCGCACGATCATCCGCCCCACCCATCCAACGGTGGGCAGTCAATATTATGCACAAGCTGCCTGACCTTTTGCGTCCGGGGGATGGGCAGTATTACCGCCGTACCCACGCCACGCGTCGGCCTCTCACGGTGTTCGCTGCCCCCCCCCCTCCTGATACCACTTACCGCCCTCAGCCCTTCCGGGGAAACCACTTACCACCTCCTCCCCGCGCTGACGTCACGCCCCCGTCAGCGTGACATCACCCATCCTTGCCGCCACCATGCCTCCACGTCGCATCCATGTCACATGTCACCCTATCCACCCTGCCACCGTGTCACTGCCACCTGGGAACCCACATCAGCTGCCACGTCACCCGTCTATACCCAGGCCCATGATGACGTCAGCATGACGTCATCACCAAAAAGGCACCAATATGACAAAAATTCATAAAAAGACGAGAATTAGCCGTTATTGGTCATTGTTGTGCATAGTTTCTGGAGCTCCTCTGCATGAGAAATTGACGTGCAACGGTCAAAACGCCAAATTAACCCGCCAAAGTTGCTGCCGCCTCCATTGTCAACCCGAGCACCTGCAATTCGTTTGGTTCAAAAGCCTCCTACGCCATAAAAACCAGGTATTTGCCGCAGGCGTCCTCTTTACCCACTGTTCTCCTTTGCTATCCTAATTTCCTGCATAAAAACTCTGTTAAAAGCTCCCCATTGATAAATTGACCACTGAAATTTACTTAAAAAGCCAGTGAAACCCCTGCGCGACAAAAAATCTTGAAGAAACCCGTGCCCCTCTCTAAAATTCACAATTTTACCACAAAAAGCAATTGAAGGAGCCGAGCTACCGGCTAGAAAACTAATTTAGCAGTTCCCTCACCCCTGCTAAAGAAATTCCCTGCAAGTAACCAGCTAATTAGCTCAACACACTCTGGTTCTTCAAAACAGAGCGCCCCATAGCTCATTAAGCCTGTAAAAGCCTCCTTACACTGCCAAGCTACTCACTGCAAAATAGAGATTAGCAAGCATTCCTCAGCATTTGTATCAAGCTTGAAAATCCAGTAAAACATCCAGCTAAAACCAGACAATGGCCACTCCAACTGCTCTGGATGTAGCTCCTCTGAATCCACCTAGCAAAGAACTGGAAGCTATGCCACTGGTGGACAGTGATGCCCTCATTACAGACTTAGTGGTAGAGAGGAATCACTTACAAACTTATTTCCAGCTAAGAAACAGTCACTTGGACAACAGTGACCTGTATGGCATGTGGGAATCCAATCTGCCCACCTACTTCCTGCCTTCTGTGAACATTTTCCCTGAAGTCATCCACCTCTGTGCAGAAAACTATGACCAAAAACTCAGAGCTGTGAAGTCTCCATCTGGGAGAATCCTCTTTTATATAACACCAGATTCCATCAACCAAATGCTGAACTACAAGAAGACCCACCTGCTATACCCCTTCTCCATTAACTACTTGCTAGATGAGGGCTCTAAGCTCTCTAGCACAGACATTGCTGCAACAGCCAGGAAATTCATGAAGGCAGACTGCCAACCTTCTGGGCCACCTCCTTTTTCTTATGCATATTTCAATGAGGTTGGCAAACTGCTGGTAGATATGCTAACCTCTGTGCTGGGGTTCACTACAAATGAGCATGTTGATCTAACTATGCTAGTCATGCTGTCTGCATATAGCCTTGTGAAGCCCCCTGCTATGAAGTACAATTATGCCAAATATAGTGCCAATAAGATACATGATCAATTGTCAAGACTAAAGAGGGAGGCAATATTTAAGTATTCCTCATACATCTATCACCTATTCTTGTACTATCAAACAGATTGCTTCCAGTGCCCAATTAAGAAGCTAGACTCACAGGGAGAAAGGAGGTCTGTCATCTTCTGGTCTTCAGTCTTCCACCAAGTCCAGAATTATCCCTACTCATACTGTGAATTTATTGACCAGTTTGTGTATCCAGTCACATGCCTCTTAAAGAGGACCCCTCCTATCAGATTGTCCAAGGATATGCAGAAAATCTTGCAACTATCCAGGAGTTACAAGATAGGTGATTGGTACTTGTACCAAAATCACACAGTCATCAGAATCTATGGTTGTGAGCTCTGTCCCTACAGGCTCCCAAAATATGTGCCTATGAGGCTGTTTGCCCTGGAATACTATAGACAACTTATAAACTCTGATCTGACACACTTCCATAGTGCCAAGAAGAAAGCCAACCTAAAGTTCAGAGACCACCTAGGCCCATTTGTCATGAATAAGAAAGATGGTTGGCAAGAAGCTGATCAAATACTGGGGCAACAGCTCAAACTCAAAAGAAGCTTCTGGTGGGTCCCTTATGACCTTGAAGGTTTCATCAGTGCTAGGAGGGTCAAGTATAGGCTGCTAGCCTATAAGCATTGCCCATACCCACAAATACAACACTTTGCCAACCAAGATGAATGGGTACCTGAATCAATAGTAGAGGAATTGACTCAGGAAGAAAAAATGGAGTAGACTCTAAAGGACTTGGAAAAAACCCTTGACTTGGATTCTTGTCAACAGGTCTTCTTCAAACAACCTGTCCAAGTAGGAGAAGGCACTTCTACTTCTCCAGCTATACAGGACACCCAGCAAGCTCCAGCAACAACAACTACAGCAAAGGGAAAAGAAAAGATGGATCAACAACAACAGGTAGAGACAGGGCAGCCCAGCACATAAAAGGATCAGCAATCAGGGCAAGCCCCTCAGAGCAGACTGAGCAACCTCAATTCCCAGTTTTGCAGACTCCTTTCAATGATGAGAGAGGAAAAAAGAGAGACAGAGAGGAGGTCACACCTCCAACAAGGTCATCATAGCAACCAGAGGCCAAGAGGCCGAGGATAGACCCTGAAACAGAAGAAGGAGACATCAGTGAAGAACGGGCAAAAAGCCACAGCAGAGAAAGGAAAACAAGCCAGCAGACTACCACTAGCTCATTTCAGCGAGAACAGGCCCAGCAACATACCACAGAGGTATCCTCCTCAAGACAACAGGGCAAGAAACCAGCTGCAGTCAAAGAAGGTGTTATGAAACCAGCTCAAGAAAAGATAGAAGAGATAGATCAACGCCTTAGAATTCAGCCTCTTCGAGGGGGCAACCTCCTTTACATTACACAAATGAACAATTCTTGGATGATACAAATGAAACGACCTCCTTTCTATATATAGGAGTCTAAGGGGTCATAACATAAACAGAGCCGACATAACAATAATAATGTGAGGACACAATAATAACAATAGTGGGCTTCTATGGGGCACAATAGTAACAATATGGGCACTACATGGGTACATCAATATAATAAGTGGGTTGTACTAATAGCAATAAGGGGTTACACTAGTAGTATGCGGGCCTAAACATGCCCCTCTCCTTCAAAA
>APFE030487435.1:91655-140497 GCA_000404065.3 Pinus taeda | reverse complement strand
TCATTCATAATAGAGTCATGTTCTTCTTGTAGAACATCTTTTTGCAGATCTTGCCTATAGTCAAGGGGAGCATGGACAGATTGGTACTCCTTGGCATATACAAAGGGGGAGCTTAATCAGAAACTTCAGCATGTACTCAGGGGGAGTATGGACAATAGAAGATATATCAAGGAAGAAAATACCTTGGTCGTCCTTTGCCCTTGATGTCAAAGGGGGAGAGTGACTTGGTATAGTGGTTGCCATCAAGTCCAAAGGGGGAGATTGTTGGCATTATGATTCAGGTGTTGTCCTTGATGGCAACTCACTCAGAGGTTTGATACGGGTGATGGAAACTTAATCAGATGACAGATCAGAATGCAGCAAGTCAAGAGAGAGGTATACGCAGGTTGACCATGACGAAAGTGCGTATATACGCGGGTTAGTGGATTAGAAGGCGCGTACGCGTATACACGCGGGTTCTCAGAAGGAAAGGTGCGTACATGTCGGAAACCATGGTATTGGTCTGTGGTATTGGTCCGTGGTATTGGTCCATGGTATTTGGTCCAAAGTGATGACCCCAAGTATTGGGTTCATGGTATTGATTCTACATGGTTTTGGACCATGGTATTGAGAGAAGCTTAAACCTATATAAGGAGAAGATCATTAGTGCAAGGGTGTGCAAGTGATGAATATCTGATGACGTGTGAGATTCAGATGCTGGTTATGGGTTGGTGATGTCTTGCTTGATCTGAATCAAGGTTGCACTCATGAGGAGGATGATGAAAGATGGAACGGGATCTCAAGGCTTGGAATGATTATCTTTATATGGTTTGATTATGGATAGACTAGATCTATTGACGCATCATTATTGTATGAATGATATGATCTGGGTATGTTCTGATGTCTGAAATAGCTGCAAAGTTATGAGGTAGAATTTGCAGATCTGTACGCGGGTTGTCTTTGGTAAAAGCGCATATACACGCAGGTTGGGTTTGTCCAAGTAGCATATACAGTATGAAGTTTGAAGTTGCTATTGGATCTGGTTGCTGTTGCAGAGTTATGTAGTGTGTGACAGCGTTGTTGACAGGGTTTCAGTATTGGGTGATTCAGAGATTGATGATGCAGGTTGTATTGCAATGATGATTGTTTTATGGATCCAGTATGAAAATGTATGAAACGTGGCCCCTGGATGATTGTAGGCTGGCACCGAGGTACTGGTAAACATATTGGCCAGTACAAGAGCCAGGCGGTTGGAGCTCCCTTCCAGGAGCAACTGGAAAATGAGTGAAGGTTGGAGCCTTCAGTAGGCCAACGCCTACGTACTAGTAAATGGAACGGCTAGTACAAGAGCTAAGAAGGTTGTAGCCTTCTGCAGGTAGAAGCCTGCGTACTGGTAAAGGACTGCACCAGTGCAATGTAAAAGAAGTTTCTTATTAAAGGAAGATAGAAACAAATTGCAACAGGTGGTTTTCACCCACATTAGGGTTTCCACCTTATATCATGGTGTTCATGTGTGCTCTTTATGTGTGATGATCTGTTCTGTTTTACTACACCTGATTACTGTTAATATGGTTAATAATGTTCTGATGCATTTACTGAAGACAAGTTAACTGAATCATAAGATTACTGCATGTACGTTGGTTGCATTTAACACAGTCGCATATATACGCGGATATCCTTAATCGAAGTCGCGTATATGAATCTGAGTATGAAAAATGAAAAAGTTTTATTGATGTGATAATACTGATTCACCCCCCCCCCCCCCCTCTCAGTATTATTTCCAACAGATAAGTCATGATGTCACTTTCAATGAGGATGCTTCCCTTGGGAAGATTAGTAACCTTCCTCTTTTAAGGAAGGACAGAGAAGAAGATTCTGAAAAGCAGGGAAAATCACAGGATGAGTAGATGCTCGATGATGAAGGAACAATGGATCCCAATGATCCACCCCCTCATGAGCCATCTGTTGATTTAAAGATGATCTGAGGTTGTCATTGATGTCAACCCAAGCAGCACCACAGGCTACCCTAATCTTGCAAGGGAATTTTGACTTGACGACCTACCCTATTTTGAGTCAAGAATCTTCTATATAGATTCTACTCATCAAGATGTTTTTGTTGACATATGGCACGCCAAGTAATTCTTCACGGTTTGAGAGATATTCATGTTTGAAGTTAGTAACCCCAATTAGTGGGCTAAAATCCTATGGGGTTGTGGCATGGCACTCATAATTGGTTTTGGTCATTGAATAGTCAATAATTAATAATCTTTTAAACTCCTAAAATCCATCCAACGTTATTTATAGAAGCCCCTCTCAACTCTATAAAAAGAAATCTCATATATCCTCCAAATGTAGTGATCGTGGAAAATTCGCTATAACTTCATTCCTGTGAAGTATTAGATTCAGAAATTAGAACCAATTTGATTTGAAATCTTGATGAATGTCATGACTGAATTTCAGATCTTGGTTGCTAGATTTTCAGAGATATGATCTGTGAAAGTTAGGGTTTTGTAGGCTGCCAAATTTCATCTCAAAGAAGTGACCTTGGAAAACTCATCATAACTCTCTCTTAGAGAAGAGGATTGGAATTATGTAAAGGTGTCAAAAGCATGGATTTTAGTTTTCTATGTATCAATTTTGAAGCCGAAGGAAGAAACAGTGACATGTGGTACGTTGTACAACTTCGCTCAACTGAACTAGTCCATAATTAGGTCATTGTGAGAGATTGGGCATAACTTTGCCTTGAAGCGTCCAAATAGCGTTAGACCTACGACATTTGAAATAAGGCTCTGAGGGCTTCTATAGGACCAAACATCACATGTTGGGGATTTGAAATCATATAGATACATCAGATTAAATATCGTGGTCCTAGAAGGCAAGAAAACTAGATCAAGTGTTGTCAAGGGGTGCAAGGGGCCAGACTTTCTAGGGCAACAAAGAGAAAGGTGCAGAAAAATGATGCAACAAAGGTAAGCTCCATGTAAGTATATTTTGTATATGCATGTTCATCTCTTAATTGCATTAGTTTCTTTGTATTCTAATTTGTTTATTCTTTTTAGCACTGACATATGTTCTACAAGATGAGGTAAGTTTTGCTATTATCATGTCATGGGTATTTCTTTGAAGACTTTTTGCAAGTATTATATATTCATCAAGAGAAGACTCAATGCATAATCTAATTTTTTGAAGAGTGAGAAAGGGTAGCATGACAAGAGCAACAATCAAGGTGCAGAACAACAGCAAGAAGTTCACCACATGAAGTCTTCAAGTGGGAATCACCGCACACAATCATTGTAAAAGTATCATTGTACAAAGTCATTGTAAAAGCATCATTGTAAAAGTTGTACAAGTTTCTATCTACCAAGAGATGAAGATGAAGTGTCGGGAGGTCTAGGATCATCATTAGGTGGTTGTGTCATAGTTGGGGTTATGGTCTAGTGTGTCTTCTTCTTCTACATCATTCTATATCATTGTAAAGTGGACTATTTTCCCTGGTACGGGATTCCATTCTTATTATTCTTCTAAAGGGTGGTAGGGTGGTGCTAAGCTAGTGCATGAAGTCACCAACAAGTTCAAGCCTGTGAAAACTTCAAGGTGGTAGGGTGGCACTAGGGTGAGTTGTAGCTGATTGGGTGTGGGGGAATCTGTTCAGTTGACTACTAAAGAATCCTGGCCATTGGAGTGTCCATCTAGTGGGAGCTGGAGAAGAATGCTATTCTAGATTACAGGAAGTTGGAGCTTTCTTTTCAATTGGAGTTGAAGATTTAGAAAATTGTTCGGTGGTTTTTGACCCAGAGGGGGTTTTCCACGTAAAAGTTTTTTGTCTCCTATGTTCTTTTAGCCACTGTTGTTACTGCATAAAAATTAATGATGATTGAAGATTAAGTAATTCTCTAAAAATATTTAAAAGTGCTAATTTCTAAGGAATACTGATTCACCCCCCCCCCCACCCCCTTCAGTTTCCAGCAATTGGTATCAGAGCTTGGTTCCTTCAGTAAAAACTTAACTGCTGAAAGTTAGTTTTTAGAGCATAGAGATGGGAAAGTCAAAGAAGCAAGTTACAAGGATTTGAAAAGAAGCTATAGGTACAACAAAATCTTAAGAAAGTGAGTATTATGTACCAACCCCTGATTTTGATGTAGATAATTACTAGATATGGGAATCCAGGATGGAAGTATCTTCGCAGGAACATGGAGTATGGGAATCAATTGTTTCTGGAGACACATCTACCGACGAAGCTAAAAGGTACAATTCATAGGCCATGAATGTAATTTTGAATGTTTTACCAAATTCTATGAAAACAAAAGTTGGTCAATATTCAACAGCTAAAGCTCTTTGGGAAAAGATTCATAATCTCTATTCAACAAATAAATCAGGTCAAGATGTTATTGAAAACTCAGATCCCGCTATGTATGATGAAGAAGGGTTGACCATAGAAGAATTTTCTAAGGAGGCAATCAAGCTTATAAAAGAGCTCAAGGCTGAGATGATCCATTCCAGTACTCTTGAAGAATAAGTTCAAGGTCTCAAAATTGAGGTTGAATAACACAAATATATTAAAGAGTCACTTCAAAAGAAGTTGGAAGAAATCAATAATACAACAACGTGAGACCTCAAGATATAAGTCTAACAGAAGCAACAAGAACTCGACACAACATTTGCAGAGATTAGCATGATCACACAACAGATGTAGGAAGCAGAAATTGAAAGGAAGGAATCTGATCAAAAATACATATCTGTTGTTGACCAAAAGAAAAAGGAATTATAAACATCTTCAATAGAAATAAGCAGGCTCAGGATTGAAAATGAGAAGCAGAAGGAACAGATACAGGTTCTCAACAAAGAAGTAGAGAAGACCACTCTTCTCAAGCTACAGGTTGAGGAGGAAAAAAAAAGGGAAGATCTTGAAAGTATGGTTTCAAGAAGATCTTGCTTAAAAGCAAGAAGAACTTGATGCAACTCATGATGAGATCAACAAAATCAAGGGATCGTAAAAAGAATACTTACAAGATAAGACAGATGAAGAAGCAAAAATGAAGGCAATTAGAGATGTTAAATCTCCATTTGATGAAGGTACAAGCTCCACAACTTCGCAGGATGATTCTAAGAAGGAAGTTGATCAAAGTGAAAAGCCAAAGAAGAATGTTGCAACTCTAAAGAACAAAGGACCATAAAAAACTACAATACTTCCTCCAAAGAAGAATGAAAAATCTTCCAGGTATGTTCATTTATTTAATGGTTATTTCTTTTTATGTGATAACTATGGACATATGGCTAGGTATTGTGAAGTTTTTGACAAGTATAATCATTATTTGCAAAACCCTAGAAGCAAGTTTGTAGGATCACGAGACAGGTTCCACGATGATTTTGTTAGAAGAGAATATGTGCTAGATGGGCCAAATATTGAATGTTTCAAATGCCATAACTATGGGCATAGCGCTCATGGTTGCAGATATCAAATGGAATTGCCTATGGACAACATTTAATGCTTCAATTTTCATAACTATGGTCACATGGCTCGAGATTGCAAGAATAAGAATGTCTGGAAAAGGAAACAGGTACAAGAAGACAAAGTAGATAACAAGGTTTCAGCATTTATGGTTTCAAGATTTGTAAAAGCAAAAGGTCATGAGTAATTAGTAGTTGCTTCAAATAATGACTCAAGTCAAGATGGTCTGTTAGGTGACTCACTATTTTGAACAATCCGGCTTGTTGACTCATTAATGTTTGTACAAGAGGATTCTATGCAGTAGTATACGGCACAAGTCTATGATTGACAAGAAGGTATTTTGAACAAGATGGTAGTTTCATTAAATGTTCAGGGAGAGCAAAACAGTTGAAGGATTATAGGTTACTAGGATCAAGACAAGATTAGTCTGCAAATGATATGCACAAGTGGAAGGAATTGGTTTTGACGAAACATTTGCACCAGTTTCCAGAATGGAAGCCATCCAGATGTTTCTCGCCTATGCATGTTCAAGAAAAATAAAATTCTACCAAATGGATGTTAAGTCAGCATTTCTAAATGGAGAATTAGAAGAAGAAGTCTACATCAAACAACCTGAAGGTTTTCTACTATCAGAAAAAGAAGAGTATGTTTGTAGGTTAAGAAGGCTCTGTATGGTCTCAAGTAGGCTCCTAGAGCATGGTATTCTCCTCTTGATGGATATCTACATCAATAAGGGTTCAAGAAATGTATTATTGATAGCAATCTTTATGTACAAATAGATAAAGATAATTTAACAATTGTTGAGGTATATGTGGATGATATAATATTTGGTAGCAATGATGATCGACAAAGTAAGAACTTTGCTACAAATATGCAAAGTGAGTTTGACATGTCTTTACTTGGTGAGTTGACATACTTCTTAGGGCTTCAAATATCTCAACAAGAGAAAGGAATATTCACATGTCAAGCCAAGTACATCAAGGAAATGCTCAAGAAATTCAAAATGGAAGATTGCAAACTCGTCCTTACTCCAATGGTAACAGGTTGAAAATTGAGCATAGATGATGTATATAAGGATGTGGATCAAAGGTTGTATAGATCTATGATTGGTAGTCTTCTATACGTAACAGCCTCCCGACTAGATGTCATGCAAGCAGTTGGACAAGTTGCAAGATTCTAAGTAGAACCAAAAGAATCACATATTATTGTTGTCAAAAGAATTCTTTTGATATCTAAAGGGCACAATAGAATATGGCTTGTGGCATCCCTAGGGAAACAATCTCATTATTCAAACCTTTATAGATGCATATTGGGTAGGAAGCATTGGTGATCGTAAGAGTAATAGTGGAGAAGCATTCTATCTAGGTGGTTGTCTTGTATCATGTTTGAGCAAAAGGAAAACCTCAATATCATTATGCACAATAGAATTAGAATATATTGCAACAACAACTTGTTGTACTCAATTTCTCTGAATGAAGAAAACTTTTCAAAGATCTTCAGGTCAAGTTTGATGAGCCTATTCTCATATTTTGTGATAATACCAGCAACATTAGTATCTCCAAGAATCTTGTGATGCATTCCAAAATGAAGCACATTCGAATTAAATATCATTTCGTTAGAGAGCATGTCACTGAAAACAATATCAAGCTTGAATATGTTGGTACAAAAGAAAAGATCGTTGATATATTCACTAAACCTTTACCTCGTGAATCATTTGAATATCTTCACCATAAGCTTGGGATTCTCCAAAGTTCTCATTAGATTTTCCTTCTTTAGAAAATAAAGGGGGAGTGGAAATGTGTTCAGGTTCACAGGATGGTTGTGTGTTAGGGGGAGTTATCCTTTTCCATTGATGTCAAAGGGAGAGAGATGGTAGTAAGAAGAGGTGCCCTGATTGTAGGGGGAGTACTTGTGTTGTCATTAATGCCAAAGGGGGAGATTGTTGATCTAAAGATGATATGACGTTATCATTGATGTCAACTCGAGCAGCACCAAGGGCTACCCTGATCTTGCAAGGGAATTTTTATTTGATAACTTATTATATTTTGAGTCAAGGATCTTCTAGATAGATTCTACTCATTTATATGTTTCCGATGATATATGGCAAGCCAAGTAATTCTTCACAGTTTGAGAGATATTCATGTTTGAAGTCAGTAACCCCAGTTAGTGGGCTAAAACCCTATGGGGTTGTATCATGGCACTCATAATTTTTTTTTGTCATTGAATAGTCAATAATTAATAATTTTTTGAGATCCTAAAATCCCTCCAACATTCTCTATAGAAGCACCTCTCAACTCTATAGAAAGAAATCTCATATATCCTCCAAATGTAGTGATCATGGAATTTTTACTATAACTTCATTTCTGCGAAGTCTGAGATTTTGAAATTAAAACCCATTTGATTCACAACCCTGATGAACATTGTTACCAAATTTCAGATCTTGGTTTGCCACATGTTTGGAGATATGATCTATGGAAGTTAGGGTTTTTGCGGGCTGCCGAATTTGATCTCAAAGAAGTGACCTTGGGAAAATCATCATAATTCTCTCTCAAAGAAGAGGAACGGAATTCTATAAAACGTGGAGGAAATTGCATGGATTTTGTCTTTTTGTATATCAATTTTAGAGCTGAAGGAGGAAACAATTTCACGTGGTACGACATACAAGTTCCCTCTACTGAACTAGTCCATAATTAGGTCATTATGAGAGATTGGGCATAACTTTGCCTTGAAGAGTCCAAATCAGGTTAGACATGTGGCATTGGAAAGAAGACTGAGAAGGCTTCTATAACACCAAAGATCACCTATTGGGGATCTAAAATCGTAGAGATACATCATATTAGATATCTTGCTCCGAAGGCAAGCAAAACTACATCAAGTGTTGTCAAGGGGTGCAAAGGACCGGACTTTCTAGGGTAGCAAAGAGCAAGGTACAGAAATGTGATGTAGCAGAGGTAAGCTACAAGTAAGTATCTTCTATATAGGCATGTTTTAATTGCATTATTTTCTTTGTATTCTAATTTGTTGGTTTTTTTTAGCACTGACATATGTTCTGCAGGATGAGGTAAGTTTTGCTATTATCATGTCATGGGTATTTCTTTGAATACTTTTTGTAGGTATTATATATTCATCAAGAGAAGACTCAATGCATAATCTAATGTTTTGAAGAGTGAGAAAGGGTAGCATGAAAAGAGCAGCAATCAAGGTGCAGAACAATAGCACGAAGTTCACCACATGTAATCTTCAAGTGGGAAGCACTGCATACAATCATTGTAAAAGTATCATTGTACAAATTCATTGTAAAAGCATCATTGTAAAAGTTGTACAAGTGTCTATCTACCAAGAGTTGAAGAGGTAGTGTCAGGAGGTCTAGGATCATCATTAGGTGGTTGTGTCATAGGTGGGGTTATAGTCTAGTGTGTCTTCTTCTTCTACATCATTCTATATCATTGTAAATTGGACCATTTTCCCTGGTACTATGTCTGAATGACTTCTCTTGAACATATCGGCAACACTGACGATGGATTGGTAGCATTAACCCCAAAGATGGATGGTGTGATGGACCAATGGTGAAGACTAGTGAACGGAACAACCCAATCCGACATGGATGCGGAAGGAAAGTGTCATGTTCAAGAGCGACTTGCTACCAATAAAGTTTCTTCTTGTTTTCTTCCCAATTTCCCCAGTCATTACTAACCAGTACCTCTTTATTTTTGTCAAGCTTAAGGAGGATAACATATTCTTGTTCTATAATCCGCCCTTCAGTCGAACCTGTCGCTATATTTTAGCGAGCTTAGCGACAGTGAAACTCGTTCTCGTCTTGTTGGATGAGTTTGTCGCTATTTAGTTTTAACGAGTTTAACGACAAAGATAACTTGGTCTCTTTCAATTTTAGAGAGTCTGAAAGAAACAGAAAGAAGACTCCGAAGATTCTTTTTTGTTGTATAATCCCTTAAGTCCGAAAAAATGTAAAATAATACAAAAGGGATGAATTTTCGATAGTTTTAACAAGCCGAACAAGGCAAGCGCTCTATCTTTTTGTGTAATACTACCTCAAGTCCAAAAAGATTAAAATCTAGAGGAGGGATAGCACTTCCGATGCCTTTTAACGAGCCGGAGAGGCCAATTGCTCGGCAATCTTTTCATATTTTACGAGTCAAGTGAAAAAATCTTAAAGAAGACTCCTTTTCAAGGAACGAGTGATGGTTTCGGGTAGCAGCTGCTTCCAGGTAAGATTTGGAATTTTCCAATCACGGCAGCGTTACAAGGATGGCTAGCAGAATCACTCTTCGCAGATGTTCCTCGAAGGGGTAAACAATCATATGGGGGTGAATGATTGGCTAAAAACAGAGTGGAGGTGATGGCGAGAACACGACCAAGGCTCAAAAGCTAGCGATAAGGCATTCACAATGGTTATTTACTTGTTCATTTTTTAATGAGCTTAAACGCGGGGGAGAAACACTTGCTCATGACTTATGTTTATTTTTTAACGAGCTTGAGCTATGCGCTAAAACTACTCGTGGATAGTTTATTTTTTAACGAGCTTGAACTCTACGACAACATTTCTCGCCAATCGTATGATAAGAAATGTCTCATTCGAGATGCTATTTTGAAGTGGCTTACATCTCTCAAGCTTTGCCACAGATCCTTTCTTTATGCAAGTTAGGAAACGACTAGCCTTATGGGTTTAAAGGGTTAGAGGTCCTACAAATTTAAAAAAATAAATAGCTCCTCTTCACTTGCATGTGGAAAGGTTTGCATGCCCCCAGGTATAGCGAAAAATCTCCAAGTTACCAAGAAAGTTTCATCCGCATAGCAGATAAAATTCTTTCTCGGTGATGTCTATCGAAACAGACAAAGGGGAGCGGAGTCACTCGGCATAACCTTAACGAAGGTATCTTATTCCAGTCTGTTCCCATTTTCCTGTGAGGACGGGTTCACCAGACTAGTCATATATCCCTCGCGAAAATCAACCCTATACCCAAGGTTTTCCAGCCGAATAGACCAGGGTGCATGCTCCCTGGGTTTCAGTCATATCTTCCTGAATCACTCGCGCTCATCAGGTGGACAAACTGGAGACTGATGAGACATTTCTTGCGTGAAAAGACCATTCAGGGATGGCATTTGACTATTTGCGATGTGTGAACCGGGGAGTGACATTTGGTCTATGAGCTTGACCATTCTGCCTTCGTGCAGAAAACACATTACTTTAAAGAGTGAGGAGACGATGGCTCCCATGTAATAAATATAGTCGCGTCTAAGGAGTAGATTGTAATCTAAAGGTCCTTGAACTACCATAACGTTCATGTGAACAGTTTTCCTTCTCAAAGTAATGGGCACATTTGGAAGGATCCCTAAAGGTCGACTGGTTCCCTTGTCGAAGCCTATTAGATTTCTCATTTTAGGCAAAAGCGATGGCGAACCAAGCGCTTTCCAAGCAGTTGAGGAAAGGATACTCATAGAAGCCCCTTCATCAATGATAGTACCAACCATGACCATTCTATAAGCTTGTACAATGATTCTGAATGGTATACTGGCTGGTAGACGGGGTCTGCCTAGTAGATTCCAGTCGAAGGAAACAACTAGGTTGCTTGGTGGTGGGACTGAATAGACGGCCGGGTAGGACTCTGATGAACTTCCTTCCTGCGGTAAAGGAACGGGAGGACTGCCCCCAAGCTCATCGAAGTCAGTGTTGATGAAAATAATTTGAACGGTGTCATTCTCTTTCTCTTCAATGACAGTATCGTTCAAAAATGAACATTCTCAAAGCAATACCGGGTCAACTGTCATATCGACCCTTTGACTTTCGTCTGGTATGGATTCTGAGGGTTCATTTTCAACAATAGGTGCTTCGGCTAACCACAAGGATGGGCCAGCTAGATTTTCAACTGGTGGAGGGCTCGGCAAGAGTTTTTGATATCCAGGAGGAAGACGTAACAGTGAAACCAGACGATTATTTAAAACTCTTTTAGCCTCTTCAAGGAAGGGACAATGGTGGACAGCGTGATCGCCTTCACACAACTTAAAAGGAAGTTTAGGATTCCTTCTTTGTCCATGTGCTTCACTTTCACTGGTTGACGGTGAGAATTCAACATGATCGCCAGAGGTTGATGTTACCGGATTGTGCAAATGAGGAGACCAGTGCCTTAAGATCCGAGGGATGCAGGGAAAATCTTGGTGATAGTGGTCTCCATTGCAAATGATACAAGGAGATTTATGTTTTGACTATGCGGTGTGTGGATTTTTGTTAGACGATACTTGGTTGTTCCCTTTCGATTTTGATTCCTTTTTCTTCTTTTCCTTTTTCTCTTTCTGCTTCTTCTTCTTCTCAGTTACTTGACTTTTAGCTTTATCGGCTTTATCAAGCGAAGAGGAGGGAGGAGAAGGAGAATCAGATGAAGTAGAAGGTTGGGAGGAAAATCTAGTGTCGTCTAGTTGCTGATTAGGTTGTTCAGGAATTTTGGGATTCTGAACGACAGAGATAGAGAAGAGCCAGATCGGCAAACCAATTGTCAATCCTGCAAGTGAAAAAGTGGCCATATGGGGTGGACCAACATCTCCCGAAGATAGGAAGGGACTAGGATTTCCTTCACGAGGAAATCCTTGGTTGGTAGACTCCATTTTCTCAACCTGAAGATCAATGGGGGAATTTGTGTCGTTATTCCGATTAAAATAAATTTTTAGATGCTTGGACACAACTTGTTTTTTCAATTTTAAAGAGTCGAGAAAAAACAAAAGATGACTCTAGTCGCCTTCAATTTTTATTGAGCTTGAAGTGACAAGTGTTCAGAGGACATTTTCCTTTAAGGAGTCTGAAAAGGAGAAAAATGGACTTCTCTGGAGATCTAGGCAGAGAGGATTACAAAATCAATCGTAAAACCACAGAATACTTTTTACGGTACGATAGTCAGTCTTCCTGAATGTTGTGTTCGGTGTAGTACAATCGATAGGGCGGTAGACAGCTTCCTAAGGATAAAGGATGCAACCTATTGTGGCCTCCCAATATATACGCGGCGGTACGTGGGAGCACAAGTCTGTACTGGCACTTGCCATCTCAGAGTGGAGGAATCACCCAACTAGCACTGAAAGCAATAGTTACAAGGATTTACGATGCCGAAATACGTCTCTAGCCTAGACCTCTAGATGTTGTGCGTTAAGTTCCAAATCGTTGTTAGATTCATTGAAATTTATTTTAAGTTGATCTTGTTTAACAATTTGCCTTTCAGGTTCACCATGTAATGTATGTATAATTCCTAAATGCAGTCTAAGATGATAAACATACATTTTATCTTCTTTCAACAATGAAAATCCTAGCTACTAAAGGGAAGAAAGTCAAGCATCTTTACTTCACAGAGCACAGAGCACACACTAATATGCACAGTCCTAAATCAAGCCAAGCATTTAAAATGCAAATGCACATGCATGTATTTGTTTTTCAGCTCTCTTAATGTGTAAATGACGCTAAGAAATCTATGTGAAAAACTGAGTTACTTTTAAAGCGACTGTACTCAACAAAATTATTTTTCAAAACGAAGTGAAAGCAAGAGAGACACTTTGCGATTTTGAAATGGAAATTGCTTTTTGAAACTCTAAAACTAGTAATTCAAATTTTATGCCATAGTAACTTTATAATCGACTATCTAAAACAATGGGATTGCTTTCTAAAACTAAAAATGACAGCTATGACACTTTCAGATCTAGGGACGAAAGTTCGACTATGTTACTTTTTGCAAAAGAGAACTAAAACGACGCACAAAACATGAAAAACGTTTATAGTTATTTACACTAAGGAGGTGGAATAATGCAAGAGAAGGGGGTATTCACAGAAGTACACTGATTACAGACAGCAAAAAATCTTGAATAAGACTCAAAACAGTGAGAAAAATCCACACTCGGAGGGCAAAATCAATCCTCCCTGACCATCACACCTGTTACACAGTGAACTCAGTATGCAGCGCACCTACTCCATTCAGGAAGTGCGATGCATATAGGTTTCCTTGAAGGCAGGGTACGATGGTTACAGTGCGAGACTTTGAACGAGATTTCACTCACATTTTGCAATTTAGTTCAGGTTTTTAAGTTGAGTAAGTATAGATAAATGTATTTAAAAACACATGGGTGATCTAAGAGGTTACTAGAGCCACCACTCAGGGCAATTAGATTGCTTGCAAATCTATTGTTTAACTTATAAACAAAACCTGGAGATTGACTAAAGCAGCATTGATCTACTTTGCATTTGTATGAAAAATGCAGTTCAAAGGCTAGCTGGCTTGACTTCAGGCTCTGTCTGTATGTTTATAAAAGAAACAAGGATAGATAGGCTAACAAGTAATCTAGTCGCTCCCCAGTAGAGTTGCCATTTTGTTATGCGGGAATAGTGTCCACACGAATGATGTTATTCCCACTAAGATGGGTGGCTATCTTAGAAACAAACAATCAAAGTCTACTATTGATTCCTTTTATGAAAATAGATTAGAGGAGAACCAAGAGGGCCAACCTGAGCCTTGCGCTCGATTTCCTCCCTTTCTTGATAGAGTTTTGCCGCTTGCTCTTTGTCTTCTCAGCTTCAAAAGGACTTGTAGAATCACATAAACATACTACTATGCAAGAAACAAGGATCTAAGTTCATAAATAATGCAGGATCATATGTACATTAACCATATACAAGCATATATAAACAAGTACACAAGAATATGGAAGGAAACAAGAATAGCTTTATTCAAATGAAAAGTAGCAAGAGGATTACAACCATGAGCTCTGACCCAGCACCATCCTCCAGCTAAGAATCCCTTCTTCACCTTAAGCAAAGCAAAACCACCCAACACTGTCAATGTACACCAGAATACCAACAACACTTCTCTATAATTTACAAAATTCTAGCCTCTGGATCTCTGTGATGAGGGATCCATATATAGATGATTACATAGAGGTGAGTCATATTTTGGGATCTTGATTAGTGTCTTCTCTCTGATAGTTCCTGCTTCCACTTGGAGAATGAAGATCTCTTACTCATTCCTGGTCAAAAATGGAGTGGCAAGTGTCAGAGGGGAAGCTTCTGGAAGATTCCATGATCTTCCACCTCACATTTTTGTCCCTGCCATTTGTCCATTCCCGACCATAGCACCCTACAGAGGAGAAAAACAGTATGCATCGCACCCTGTACATTGGGAAGGTGATATGCATCGCACCCTCTGCATTGAGCTTTCAGTATGGTCTAGTTTTGACCATTTATGAGAAATTTTCAGTGGAGAACTTCTGGGAGATGATGTAATCAGTTGACCTTGTTCCTTTAGGCACTGAAGCAACACTTTTAGGGACTTAAGAGCCCTCATTTTATGGACATTTGTGATTTGGGTTGAAGTTCCTAAAAATGTCTATAACACTATGCTATTGGTGTCGTTCTTACTCAACATGGGAATCTAGTGGCTTACCACAATGAGGAACTTTTAGGCACAGTCTTAAAGTATCCCACTTACGACAAAGAGATGTATTCCATTGTGCAAGCCTACCTTCAATGGAAGAATTACATTTTGGGGAAGGACACAGTCATCCACACATACCACCGACCCCTGTAGTTCATATAGACACAGGGGAAGTTGCAAAATGATTGCCATCAGAAATGGTCGACCTACCTACTACAGTTCCATTTGAACATTAATTATAAGAAGGGTAGCACCAATAATGTCATTTATTTCCTCAGTCAACCACTGGTCATGGTGTTGGTCACTATGCTCGACTCATGTGGTCACAAAACTTTGGGGTGGATACTTCTTTATAAGAGCAATCTAGAATTCTACCGCACATACCAAACACTCCTGGATGGGAAACAAGTTTCAAATTTTCACCTCCAAGATGCACTATTATGCCACCTGGGACACATATGTGTTCCTTCAAGTGAACATGCCAAGATTATTTGGGAGGTGCAATACAGTCAAATCGTTGGACATTTTGGAGTAGAGAAAATAGTGGCGGTATTGAAAAAGTATTTATATTGGCCAACACTTTGTCAGGATGTTGGGAAGTACATTCGATCCTACACCACCTCTGCCATTTCCAAACCAACAATCAAGAAGCAAGGCCTATATACTCCTCTACCTACTCCTAGTCCACCTTTGGAATCTATCTCCATGGATTACATGTAGGGTCTTCCTTCTACTAACCACGACAATGACTGTGCTTTCATGGTCATCAACAGATTCTGCAAGATGGCCATCATGGCGGCCTACAAGAAGAGTATCATAGTAGAGGCCACTAATAATCTCTTCTTTGATTAAGTCTGGATACACTTTGGGATCCTACAATCCATTCTCTCAGAACTGGACCACAGATTCCTAAGTGCCTTTTGGTCGAGTCTCTGGTCGATGCTAGATACAAAACTTACTAAGTCCATGGCTTTCCATTCCCAAATTAATGGCCAAATAGAGGTTGTCAAAAGGATGATCGTACACATTTTGCACATGTACAACTCAAAGAATCAATGCACATGGGATGAAAGTCTCCCTTATGTCCAACACAGCTACAATATATGTCTCCACAAATCAACACGACACAACCCCTTTCAAGTAGGGCTACAATTTCAACCATTATGTCCCATTGATGTGGCCATACCGTTTGCAGCCACTCATGAATATTTGGGTCACATACAGTCCAAAGCTGAAAGGGCTAGCAACTTCATTGAGAACATTTAACACATATGCAAGTATGTCCATGATATATTAGACAGATCCAATGCTAAGTACAAGCAGCACCATGATCAACATCGAGTGCCGCACAAGTTCCAGGTGGGTGACAAAGTTTGGATACATTTGCAGAAGGAGAACCTCACTAGACCCCACCACAAGCTTCGCCCACTCTAATATAGACCATACACCATCACTAAGGTTTTCAGTGACAATGCCTTCGAGCTTAGCATCCCATTTTTCATTGGTCTGCACCCAATGTTCACTGTAGACCACCTCCGGCCATACTTTCCACCATTATTGGACAAATCCGACATTGAAAAACAGTTCATACGAACATAGCTCAACCCGGACTACATGGAACATGCCACAACTGATCATGTCAAGGACACACAGATCAAGAACACTCGCCAACAGACCATACAACTATATCGAGTCTTCAAAGCAGGTCAACTCCTTCACTCGAGCAAGTCATTCACAAGGGACCGATTTCAATATAAATTTTCTCACCTCATGGAGGCTCTGCATGTAATGGCGACTATTACTTCCTAACGGGGAGGAATGATCCAAGATGATATTTGACCACTACCCCATTTCTAGGACGGGGTCCCCTCTGTCAAATTTTGGAAAGTTTTGTTAAATATTGTAAAGTCTCTGCATTTTGAGGAGCAGAGAGTGAGTAGCGTAGGTTGATAGGAGTCAAAGGGGCTTTAGGAAGGTCAAAGCCCTTAGTTTGTTAAGAGTCAAGTTGTTTTGAGACCTGCCCATGGTTCACAGACCATGGTATTGCAATGAAGAAGAATATAAAAGGAATTCATAGAAGATTCAAAGGAGAGGAGAATAGAAGTAATAATAGTGCATGATTTGGGTCTGATTTTACCTATTATGTAATTGGGAAAAGGGGAAAGCTCCTACAACTGTGTGGGTAGAGACCTTGGTAAGTCTGCAGCTGAGTGCATGAGCCCCTATAGTTGTGTGAGTAGGCTTGGGAAGAACTGTAATTGAAAATCTGAAGCATAATAAAGGCTTGTTTTGAAAAACTATCTTTGTATCTATGTATCATTGTTTTCTCTCTGAATTTACTGCATTTTTTATCTATTGAATGCACTTAAGTAGGTGATCCAAGAGGATTGATCTAAGAGGATCCAAGAGGACTGATCCAGGTGGATCTCTAAAAAGTACCAATGGCATGGTAAAAAGGATCAAACTTCAAAGTGGTAGAATCTTGATAAACTTAGCTTCAGATCAAAGTGCTCGTCATCCTAATACCAACGATGTGAACGACACTCGAATCCAAACTCATATGAAGAAGTTAGGGCAAGTTAAAGTTCAATTTTGACTTGGACTAATGGTAGGAAGAAAAATGAGGTGGAAGAATTTCAGAGAATGGGGAAGCACCAAGTGGCAAGTTGCCATTGACCCCGCATTTTTCAGATTGGAGAAGGAAGAGTTTAGTGGTTAAAGAAGTCAACCCCCTGCACTATTGGGTTGCGACTTCGATATCATAATCGTAGACCAGAGGCATCACAACATTAAAGAAATTGGCCCACAACGTACTAGGTTGCGATGCGATAATTTCAATCATAGATCACAGGGAACATCGGTTACAAAATCAGCCCCAGGCAGTCAGAGTTGTAATTGTGATATTGCAATCGCATATCATACAGAGAAGAGTCTTGTATATATGTTACCCCTTTGCTTCGCCAATTGTGAATTGTGATAGATTCGGGATGTGATACAGTTATGGGTTGCAATTAATAGTTTTGTCGAGTTCATCAGTTTGCACATCGTTCATCGCATAGTGCAACGACCATTATGGAGAATCACCCCTAGTTCTCCAATTGTGATTTGTGGTGCCGATAGACTATGGTCATCGATGATAAAGCCATCGGGTTCATGAAATACGTTGATTCTCTGTATTATTCCACCGGTTAAGGAGTAAAGCATTGGTTCTTTATATTACTACGTTGGTTTAATGGATTCAATGCGAAATGATTTGTGAATTGTTTTCAATGGAGGTTTTTCCTTGTTCGAAAGGCTTGTTACCTGCATACTGTTACAGGCCCGAGACCCTCTATTTGAAACAGTCGCGAGCTGTCTTTGGACTAGTATGTCAATTGTTGAAACAAATCACTTGCTAAACTTGTCCTTTGTTGAAACTGCCCGGTTTATGAAGGAATCTTCCCACCAGAATATAAAGTGGGCTATCTGCACATCAATAAAGGGGGGAAGTGGAGAGCAGTAGATTTACATAGAAGAGTAGTGGCACCTACACCTAGTAGGTGGTCAGAACCTTACCTTAGAGATCAAAAGGTTTGGAGAGGATGCAGAAGCTTCATTTCTCCGAATTGGGTGTTCAGATAGGCGATTCTACACGATTTTTCATGAGGAAGTGATTGGTGTTGTCTATTTCTAGAGTTGGGCTCTCCATTTCTCATCTATCTTTCAGATTGGAGGTATAAGGGTATTTATGTAAAATATGATTGTACTTCTTCTCTTTTCATTCCATTTAATGAATGAATGCCTCCCCACTATTAAGCAGGGCCCAAAGATGTAGTCCAAATTGGATGAACTCCGTAATCAAATTTCTATTTCTTGATCTCATGTGTGATTATGTATTTTTATCTTTGTTTTATATTCTTATGTTCCATGGTTTTTAAGTGGCATGTTGTATGTAATTTAATAACACATCCATAGCAAAAAAATCATGGATCAAGTCGTATCAGAGCATGGCTTTGTTAATGCAAATTGCATGAGTACACTAACCAGAAATAAACCTCAAAGGATATGCATCACAAAGAGGAGACATGGTGGATGTTGAAGCTTGTTGGTAAGAGAAGAGGTCTTGTTGCTGTTAAGAATTTTGAGCATGAATGATCGAGTGTGCAGCCATGGAGAATGATAAAGAAATGCACGAGACCCTCCTACGAATGTCTAAAATGGTGGACATCATGTATGGCACATATGAGAAGAGAAGAGAGGAGGAGACAAAGAGATTTGAGAGTGATTAATCATTCACATCTTCTGGTTCTTATGCATCTTATTCATCGCCTTCCTCGAATGAAGAAATTAACCAGAGACTTCAAGAAGGGAATGTTGAAAATTAAGGAGGCTCCTACAGGAAGAGAAAGAGGAGAAAAATACGTGTCTATACCAGTTGCAAGCTAAGGACAAGGCCTTGGAAAAGCTGTAGCATGACCCCCGCGAGGTAAAAAGTAATTCTTCAACTCCGTGTATATTTTTCTTGATGTTGATTCCACTATTTTTTTAAATCATACCACGGGAATTGGATCCAAACTGTTAAGGAGAATGGGTTATGTGGAGAAGGGCCTTAGAATTAATGGCTAGGGCATCATAAACCCCATCAAAGTAGAAGAATTATCCCATCAAGAAAGACTTGGATATGTCAGGAAGGAGGTTGGGGAATGCACTAAAACAACCAGCAAACCACTAACGACAGATGATGAGAAGCATGAAATCCATCAACGGTTTTTTCCAGATCGACAGTGGAGGTAAAAGATGTTCATTTCTCCTCAGTCTCATCTTCGCATAGTATAATTTCTATTGGAACTATGGAAGTACCCATTACAGGGACAAACAAGGGACTCCTTACCGAGATGAGGTACAAGGAAGAAGAAGGAGTTGGTGTTAGTGGTTAAGTCATAACTCAGCCATTGGAGGTTAAGAAACAATCTTGATTCACAAGGTTGAGGTGCATTGAAGGATAGTGCTCAAATATGTCAAAATACTCCACAATATTGTTGAAACCATCAAGGAAAGAGGATGATGGGAACACATCACCATCAACCTATGGCAGTATGCATTATAGAGAAAGAGTTGAGGCAAGCTCTCATTCCCATGATAATACTAGAGACCAACAAGAAAGGTACAACCAGTCTTGGTATTCTAATTTTAATTTTGATTACAACCATATTGTTAATAATGAATGGAAATCATGACATAGAAGAACTTACAGTTTTTTTGAATTGCATAGCCATGTGTTTGCTGAGTGCTGGAGGAGAATAGCAACATGAAAAAGGATGAGGCATGAAAGTCCCTCTCAACAACAAGAAAAGGAGAAGGTAAAGAAGATCTGGAGGAAGAAGGCTTATTGTATTCATTGCAATAGAGGTGGCCATCAAAGAGCCACGTGTTAGAGGCTCCATCCAGAGAAGTGTCGCAAGGACAAAGCATCCATGCATGAACTAGGTGAAATAGTTGTTTGACCACTGAATGCACCATAGGGAGATGACCCAGTAACTTTAATAAGTAAGATGTTTCTTCTAGGTGTGGTAGAATGTCATGGCCTTATTTTTGTAAATAATGTGTTTTATTTTAAACTGTAAAAGTGATGATGTTTTTTCCATCACTTGTTTTAGCAACAATGATGTTTGGCCTTATTTTGTGCCATATTTAAAACTGTGAAAGTGATGATGTGTTTCCATCACTTGTTGAAGCAACAATAGTGTTTGGCCTTATTTTTGTAAATCATGTGTTGCAGTGATGATGTGTTTTCCATCACTTGTTGAAGCAACAATGATGTTTGGCCTTGTTTTGATAGTTGGAGTATTGTTTCCATTTTTATGGAAAATTGACCACAGAGTATGTGTTATAAACTCGTGGAATGTATGGGATGATTGGCTTATTGTTTTGGTCATATATCTAAACATGTAGTTTGAAATATATTATACTGCACTTTTGCAGGAGATGCAAGTGTTGGCTCATCACGTATGGCTCCAAAGGACAAAGGTGAAGGAGAAGGAAGGATGACATGTTAGGACACTTGTGGTGCAAACAATGTACAGAGCAGTTGCAGATTATTTTATGCTTTTGGAGGATGAAAATATTCTCTTAGTGGGGAGGATTGATCCAAGAGGATTGATCTAGGAGGATCCAGGTGGATCTTTAAAAAGTATTAGTGGCATGGTAAAAAGGCTCAGAATTTAAAGTGGTAGAATCATGATAAACTTAGCTTTAGATAAAAGTGCTCGTCATCCTAATTCCAATGATGAAAATGACACTTGAATCCAAGCTCGTATGAAGGGGCAAGTCAAAGTTCTAGTTGACTTGGACAAATGGTAGGAAGAAAAATGGTGTGGAAGAACTTCAGGGAAAGGGGAAGTGCCAAGTGGTAGGTCTCCTTTGGCCCTGCATTTCATAGACCACAGAAGGAAGAGGTATGTGTTTAAACAAATTGGCCCCCAGCACTATCGAGCTGCGATTGCGATATCACAATCACAGATCGGACACAGTACAGCGTTAAATAAATCAACGCCCAACATATCGGGTTGTGATGTGATAATCACAATCAGAAATCCCAAGGAATGGCGGTTAGAGAATCGACCCCTGGAATTTAGGGTTATGATTGCAATATCACAATTGCATATCAGACAATGTAGAGTCCCATATATATGTTACCCCTTGGCTCCGCCAATTGTGAATTGCGATGGATCCCGAATGCGATACGGTTATGGGTTGTAGTTAATAGTTCTGTCGAGTCTTCTGGTTTGCACATTGCCCACTACATAGTGCAGCAACCGTTATGGAGAATCATCCTTGGTTCTCCAATTGCGATTTGTGGTGCCGATAGACTATGGCTGCCAAGGATAAAGTCATCAAGTTCAGGAAAATAATTTGATTCTCTATATTATTCCTCTGGTTAAGGAGTGAAGCACTGATTCTTTATATTATTCTATCGATTTAATGGATTCGATGTGAAATGGTCTGTGAACTATTTTCGATGGAGTTTTTTCCTTGTTCGACGGGCTTGTTACCTACATATTACTCCAAGATTGAGACCCTCTGTTTGAAACAACTGTGAGTTGTCTTTAGACTAATATGTTGATTTTTGAAACAAACTGCTTGTTAAACTTGTCCATCATTGAAACTACCCAGTTTATGAAGGAACTGGCCCACCAGAATATAAAGTGGGCTATCAGCACAATGATAAAGGGTGGGTAGCAAAGAGTAGTAGATTTACAGAGCATAGCAGTGGCACCTAGTCTTGGAAGGTGGTCAAAACCTTACCTCAGATATCAAAAGGTTCCAAGAGGATGCAGAAGCTTCATTTCTCCAAATTGGGTGTTCGGATAGGCGATTTTACATGATGTTTCACCAGGAAGTTAGTGATGTTGTTTGTTTCTAGTGTTTGGCTCTCCATTTGTCATCTATCTTCCAAATTGGAGGTATAAGGGTGTTTATGTAAAATTTTCTTGTACTTCTTCTCTTTTCATGCCATTTAATGAATGAAGACCTCCCCACTATTAAGCAGGGCCTAGAGATGTAGTCCAAATTGGATGAACTCCGTAATAAAATCTCTTTGTCTTGATCTCCATAGTTTTAAGTGCTCTGTTATATGTAATTTAATAACACATCCATAGCAAAAAAATCCTTGATCATTAGGAAAAATTATTACTATATTCGAGAATATGTAGATTTGTTTATTTACATGATGTTATGCATGTTTAGCACAATCGGTGACAAACATAAATCTGCTAACTGATAATTAGTGCAATTTCTGGGTTTGAAGGGTTACGGTTCGTGAAGGTCAATATAAAGTCCTAGGTTTGGCATAAACACATCACATAGTCCTATGGATGCAAAAACTTGGTTCTAGCATCTGCCAATACTGCCACAAGTGAGACTACAACCGGCACTATGCAGGTTGCTGCAGAAAGGGACGGTAGTGTAGGGTTTTGTTGGTTTTTGCAGTGAACTCCAAACCTAGGTCGAAGCCGCCTAAAGCCAACAAATGGTTTTATTGTTGGGACTAGGATCTATCTAAGGAATGTGTGATCTGGCATAAGTGGATACTGACTAAGAAGGAGATTGAGAAGTGGATAGATCAGAAGTGCACGAGTTTACATCTCAAGAAAATAAGGAATCTTCGCCTATCAAGAGAACAGTGGTTATAGAGATATCTGTATATATAGGAACACAAAGTTTCTGCTCTTTTCTCTTTGAATTATACGAATGGTTGGCTAAATTGTCGGATGGTCAAACTACCTGGAAGTTGGATAACCCTATTGTGTGTTCTCCATAGTTAGTGAAGTGCCTGGAAGGATCATAAAACAAGTTTGTGAAGGTTGTTGATTATTGGATCAATAGTATTCTGGGCAAATTTATTACCTAGTTCGCGATTAATACATCTGCCAATTATAGAAAAGCTGAACACCAATTTTTCAAAGGTCCAAGAGGTAAGTATCTAAAGTCTCTGAAAACTTGAATGATATTGTACGAGAAATAGGTTATGCCACTAAATTGATGTTTAGACGAGACTCAACAGTAGCTACGTGAAGTGGGAAATAGTTCAGAAAAGATCTAGATACAAATTCTGAGTACAGTCCTCTCTTGGGATCATTCGATAGCGAAGAAGAAAGTAATTTTCCATAGATTCCCCAAGGTGCACTACAATCGATCGATGAGGGTACTGCGGGAATACCACATCCATCCACTCCACCTCTATCAGCACCTCCACCTCGACCTCCACCTTCACTATTCAATATGGAGAACACTATGAAGATGCCTATATTTGGGGTATGGGGACAAAAGACCCTGATCAATTATGGTTTGTAGCAGATGATATGTGGAAGTCACAACAGATAATGGATGATGACCTAAATAAAGTGCACGTAGTCACAACATTGCAAGATAAGGTGTTGAGTTTGTATATTAAGTACAATAGGACTCATCCATCTGCATCATTGAAAGACACAAAAAATGTGTTGGATAATGAATTGAGAAGGCCTAAGTCTCAAGCCCAGTTTGTGACTGAGGTCAAAGAAATTAAGCAGAAGGTGAATGAATCTGCATGGGGCTTTGATCAAAGGTTGAAATGTTTGCTACAATAGGCTAATCTACAAATCTTAGATGAGAAACATAAGGATTGGTATATTGCTTCATTGTTACCTCATTTGAGATTCCCATTGTCACAGCAGAAGTTTGGATCACAAGCTGAAGTGCTGAAAATTACTATGAAGCTAGAGGCTTTTCCTATTCAAGAAAGAAATCTAGGAGTGAAGTAGATTCATTCGTAGTTGGCTAGCCTGCATATGTAGTTGCATGATCTCAAAAAGGGGAAAGAGGCCCAAAATGAGACTCGTTCTAAAGTATGGTGCTTAAAATGTAAATGTAATGGTCTTGAAAATGATCATTTCCCGGTATATCAAAAATATCTAATTGGGGGAGGACCTATCCCCCTAAAGCTAGAAAATTTTGTTGGATCAAGTAACAGGGTAGTGCCATGGTGTGCTATCTGCCAAATAACAAGAAAACACTCAATAGATAATTTTCATTTGTTGCAGAAGTTCGTACAAACTCCCCAACAAATCTTCTACAATTTATTTAGTCTGTAGGGCATGATGAGCACAATTTTCGAAGTTATGAGTTAACGATGGATAGAAATCTGACATATCGAGTACAAAATGAGACTCATACGTAGCAGGATCAAGGCACACCTGTAGTGCACAGAGGATTTTAGGGGCGAGGAAGAGAACAAGGGGGAGGAGTTGGAAGAGGTTGTAGACAGATTACTTGTTACAATTGTGGGGAGCCAGGTCACTTTGCATGATATTGTCAGAACTCGGCACACCCTTCTTTCCGATATTTCTGACAGTTTGACCACGTAATAGAGGATTTCCTTGTACTCATTGCAAAGATGCAAGAGAAGAAGAACCATCAGCCCACTCAAAACATCCAGCTGATGAGGTTAGAACCACGTGAAGATGGGCCAAATGTTAATATAGTTATGCGAAATGGTAGAACTACTAGAGAAGACAAATTCATTGGGAAACATCGAGAAGAGAATCTTTGGGTGCAAGGTTGCTGACAAATATGTTGAATTTGATTTTCATAAGGCAAAAGCAACATTTATGGAGGTGAAGCATTTATGGAGGTGAAGAAGAGCTTTGTGGATTTAGGAGCTTCCACATCAAAGAATTAGAGTGCGAGAATGGAGAAACCTAAAGAGGTCATTGTTGCATAGGAAACAGATCCTTCAGTGTTGACATCCTTCTTACAAACCTACATGAAGCTCTTACGGGACCAAAAAGTGGTGGAGGGACTACAAGAATTAATAGAAAACTGCATTGGCAAGGGTAAGTCATTGTCTGAACAACACAAGTGCATAAAGTAGACCAAAGTAAGAAAAGGATTGGTCAGGAGATGAGATTGACTGGACAAATCAGAGAATTTGAAATGGACCAGGTGATTTTAGATTTGGGATCTGATGTGAATGTTTTGCCTAAACATACCTAGGAAAGAATGGGAAAGTTGGCACTGCAATGGTCCCCAATTTAGCTACAAATGGTGAACAAACAAAAACTTATTCCTATAGGACGCTTACATGGAGTAACTGTAGACATTGAAGGGGCGTGCACTATATCTGATTTTGAGGTAATCAAAATAGTGGATGATATTAATCCCTATCTAGCGCTACTTGGAATTTATTGGGCATTTGATATGAGTGCAGTCATCAACCTAAAGAAGCACAACATAACATTTGAAAATAAGGAACTAGGAATCATTGTTCCATTGGATCCAGCAGAGGGTGTGTGGTATACTGAACCGGTCTAAGATTACTATGAGGAGGATGATATTGAAAAAATCCATAAGATTACTGTGTGGAACGAGGATTGGATCAATCCTACGGTAGAAGAAAGAATTACTTGGAAAAAGGACAGCTCCTGCAACTCAGATTCAGATGAGGAGCTCAAGCATTGGTAAAATAGATTGCATGAAGTATCAACATTGTGATGCAATAGACTTGCTAAATAACTCTAGTGTATATCCATAGAGGTATGCAATTTACCATATTATGATGGCTTAGAAGATATAACTTTGTTTCTTGATAGATTTGAAAGGGATGGATTGGAGGAGCATTAGTTCAAGGTATTGGACATCACGCCGAGGGCTACGCCTGCCAAAGGGAACGATGATTTGTGCAAGCATTTGGCTCATTGGAAGAAAGCATGGGGAGAGGAACCATAGCCTGAATGGGTACATATATTCTCCCATACCTTGGATACTATTCTAATGGATTGGTATTTAGAAACAGAACTGCCACATGGAACCGCAGAGTGGGACTTTCTAAAGGAAATATTTATGCTAACATTCAATTTTAAGGACAGATTCAAGTGTATTGATGAAGAATTACAGGAGATCAAGGTTGTGATATTTAGAACACTTATAGATCCTATCACATGGGTACAACATGACTAGAGTACGCATCTGCACCATGCTCTCAAATTCTATAATATTACCATATAAGAAGGTGAGGAAGACACTAGAAATATCAGTTTCCTTGAATCAGAAGGACATCACGAAGTCGCTGGGCCTAAGGTAGAGGTGCCTAACATTTCAAAACAATTAAATAGCAAGCAAGTAAACATTGGGTCGAAAGCGTAGCCAAAGTTCACAAATATATGTGATTATTGGGATGAGCACACAGTTAACAAGGTTCTGGAGTTATTATGGGAATATGAGAACTTGTTTGCAACAAATTTATGCTATCTAAAAGGGATAGTAGGTGATCTAGGTGTTGTGAAGATCAATCTAAGGCAATATGAAAAGTCGGTAAAGAAATTTCCATACCGACCGAATCCTAAATACAAAGAAAAGGTGCACGAAGAACTGGATAAGATGCTTGCAACAGGAATTATTGAGCCTATAGAAGAATCAGACTAGGAGAGTCTTATGGTGGTTCAGGAGAAGAAGACAAAGGGTTAGATTAGGATTTACGTAGATCTAAGGAAGTTGAACGATGCTTGTGTGCATGACTCATTCCCTACACCATTCATAGATGAAATTTTGGAAAATGTTGGCAGTCAAGAAGCGTACTTTTTTACAAATGTATTCTCAGGACATCAACAGATCAAGATCACGCTAGAAGATCAAAGTAAGACTACCTTCACTACAAAATGTGTCTCTTTTCAGTATACAGTTATGTCCTTTGGACTTAAGAATTCCCCTGCGATCTTTTCTAGGGTGGTAGTCGCAACCTTTAAGGAATTTATTGACAAGTTTTTGGAGGTCTACTTTGATGATTGAACGGTGTTTGGGTTAGTTAAAAAGCATGTTAATGTCTTCACCTAATGCTGGATACTTGTCAAAAGTATCAAATTTCCCTAAATCTGAATAAGTTTATATTTTGCATACCATATGGGATACTTTTGGGCCACATCGTTTGTAAGAAAGGGTTGATGATGGACCCTGCTAAAATTGCAGTGATTATCAATTAAGAGTCCCAAAGGAATGTAAAATAGTTGTGTACAACATTGGGCCATACAGGGTACAACAAAACGTTTATTAAGGCATACACGCATATCACTACACCCATGGATAAGTTATTGAAGAAACATGTGACATTTTACTGGGACGGTGATTTCCAGAAGATATTAGATGTTTTAAAGGAAAATATGGTTACAATACCTATTCTAATATTCCCCGATTGGAAAAAAAAATTCCATGTACCTGTAGAAGTGTCTTGCATAGTGCTAGGAGACGTTTTAACCCACCCAGGTGCAGGAGATATCGACCATATCATTTCATTTGCGAGCAGAAATATGTCTAAGGCAGAGAATAATTATTCAAGCATGGAGTGTGAAGGGTTGGCGATGGCATACGCATTCTAGAAGTTTAGGCAATATTTGTTGCGTGTGCACTTCAAAACATACACAAACCATTTAGCTTTGAAGTACCTAGTCAAAAAGCCTGTGTTGGGGGGGGGGATTTTTAATTGCCTACTACTATTTCAGGAGTACGACTTTGAAGTAGTTATGAATCCAAGGAGAATAAATGTTGGACCTGATCACCTTTTGCAGATTGAGAATGGTGAAGAACCTACAAGCCTTGATGAAGGATTTCCTGATGTGCAGCTCTTTACTGTGTGTGTTCTAGATGAACATTTTGCGGATCTCATTCAATTCTTGTCTATAGGTGTAGCCCCTGAAGTGTATATGACATAGTAGAGAAAGGAATTGGTGGTTAGGGCAATGAATTTTTTTGCAATTGTACGGAACTTGTGTAAAATGGGCACAGATGAAGTTTTGTGCAGGTATGTACTGGATTATGAAATACAAAGTATCCTCCCTAAAGCACATGGAGGAGTTGCTGGAGGAAACTATGTTGGAAGAGCAACTACATAGAAGATCCCACACATTGGGTTGTGGTGGCCAAATATGCCCAAATATTCTAAGGAATATCATAGGGCATGCAATGTCTGTCAGAGGATCATGAAGTCATCATCGAGGGATGAATTTTCTCTTAACCCACAAGTCTTGTTACAGGCATTCGATAAATGGGGAATTGTGGGACTTATTTAGCCACCAGGAAAGAATATAGTAGCACGATATATCATCATAGAGACATAATACTTGACTAGGTGGGTTAAGGCACAACCCATGAAGGATTGCAACGCGACTATGAAAGTAGACATGACCACTCTAAAAGCTACAGCCAATTGTTTGAGCAGACAATGGAGATGTGGACCTCGCTGCAGGAGAATCCACACTTGCATATGATCGAAATAGGCATATGAGAAAAGAAACTGCAATTTAACAAGAATAGGGCGACAACACAGACCTTAGCACCTGTGCAAAGGTTCACCAAACTTCAGGAAGGGAAGTTCATCTAGACCCAGATTGATGAGTTGCATTGGAAGGCCTTTAATATTTCCTCGAGGACACAACCATGGGTCGACGAGGCAAGCCAACTATCACAGATAATCTAGAGCAAGTTAAAATCTCTTTAGCAAATGCAGAGAACCATGGGCCTTGTAGTCAAAGGTCCAACAATGGAGAAATTGGTTAAATAAGTTCACGAGGCCATCGTGCAGGGAACAATGGATCTTCAAGAACTGAAGATCGAATTCAGCATTCTATAAGAAAAGATTAAGGCAACACCAGCAGAGGGACTCGGGACGAGTCACGACTTTCTATTGGGGACCTATTGGGACTAGGTCCCCTTAGTAAAAAATTTTAAAGTTTTGTTAAATATTGTAAAGTCTCTGCATTTTGAGGAGCGGAGCGCATGTAGTGCAAGTCGATAGGAGTCAAAGGGGATTTAGGAAGGTTAAAGCCACTTAGTTTGTTAAGAGTCAAGTCTTTTTTAGACCCCCCCATGGTTCACGGACCATGGTATTATAATGAAGAAGAATATAAAAGGAAGTCATAGAAGAGTCATAGGAGAGGAGAATAGAAAGAATAATACATAATTTAGGTCTAATTTTACCTATTCTGTACTTGGGCAAAGGGGAAGGCTCATGCAACCGTGTCTACGGTTTTGTTAGTTAGCACAGATAAATCTAAACTTGGGTCCAAGCACCCTCAATCCAAAACTTATTCCACCTAGACCCTCTAGTTAGTTTCATCTATTTCCTTGTTTATTTCAGCATTTACTATTTTTAGTAGTTTTTTGGGTCCTAAACTGTCATAGTAGTTTTGACCCCCTAAAGGGAATTTTTTGAGCCCGTTGCAAGACAATCGACATAGGCAAGGGCCTATAAAAAAAAACTATATTCCTCATAGATACCTTTCCAACAAGGCATCGTACACGCCAAACAGAGAAAATATGACCATGTTATGACCCCGAGAACTTGGATTCCCTACTAACCTCAAGGGGGCCCACAAAATCTTGGCAGTATGTCTCCTAGGGTTAGGGTTTTGGTTTTTTAGGTTTTTCTCATGTTTTTCAATAATAAATAGGCCCTTAAGCCTAATTGCAACACAGTTCAGTTTCCATGTAGCCACCACATATCTTCTTAGAGATAAACTACCATTGATTGAGCTATCTTGTTTCCATTCTATTTGTAAGCATAGTTCACTATTTTTCTATTAATGAAATGAAGTGTTTTTTTGCTGCACCTTTATATTTATGATTATACTTGTAATTTGTTACATTCTTATTTAAGTTTGGATCAATTGTATCAGAGCATTCTGTTATTTCTTTGTTTGTATTTCCATGTCCCCAACGAGGTCATGGTATAAGGAGTTAGGGCTCGATCTGGTTGAACCATTGCAAGATTAGCCTCGCAAACCCAACGAACTCCCATGGTAGAAGAAAAGAAAGATGAGGGGGCAATAGATCATTTTAAAATGTTACTTGAGGAATCAATCGAGTAACAGAGGAATGCGATGATGGATAAATTTTCCCATATCCTTTGGCAGCTACCCACAGGAGACGCATCTTCATCCACTAGCCACTCTAGAAGTGCTACTCTTTTAAGGTACAAGTTAACTTTGATATTTCCATATCTGAGGGCCTGATAGGTGCAGATGCCATAGATCAGATTAATGGTTAAATCTATTGGAAGGATATTTTTCATTTCATGACTTTTCCAATTGGGAAAGATTACTTTTTCACTTCTCAAAGTCGCCCCACACATCAAGGATTGGTGGGAAACCTACCATGAAAAAAAGGACAAGAGTGAACCCTCGTTGTTTTTAGCCACACCCACTTGGGATTCTTTCTGAGATTCCATCAAGGATTATATTACCCTATTGGGAGTTATGAAGATAAATACATAAAGTGGACCATGCTATGACATGGAAGGGACCAAGATGTGTCAGAGTTCACAAATATTTTCCATACCCTTTGCGCGAAGCTAGGTATCAAGGATACTAAGTGGCATTTGGTACTTAAGTACCATGACTGTCTACACAAGTACATCCATGATGTTATGGAGTTCCTGGACATTTACTTTCTTGGTATGGCGTACTAATACATTGTCAATATTAGGCAGAAGTTTAAACAGAAGAAGCATGACTTTGGATATATGAATCCAAAGCAAGGAAAAGGCGCCCCCAAACCATAGTGAAAATGATAGAGCCAAGGCGAGGCTACCCAAGAGAGCCTGTCGAAGCCATAGGAAAAGAACAAAACCATGAAGACAAAGAAGGACACAGGAAAACGGTGTGAGTTCCATAAGAGCTCCACTCACAACACAATTGAGTATCAGGCCAAGCGGTCCTTGGTGGCCGAGTTGAAGGCCTTTGAATCAGATGCATGTTCTGACTCTGAATCAGAACTCGATAAGGGGAATGAAAAAGGAAAGAAGATCATTTATGCGAGGCCAAATGCCACCGTGGCCACCACCAAGGTCTAGAAGATTGAGCATGAAGATCTATAGTAGGGGTAATGCCTCTTCCACTCACAGATGTGGGTGAAGGGTTCTCCACTACAATTCATTATCGAGAGCAGGAGCCAAAAGAACCTCATTTCAACAGATGTCATGAAGTGGTTGGGCCTAATGACTACAACACATCCACAGTCATTCACCATCGGGTGGCTTCACCAAGGATAAGATCTCTGCATCAACCAACAGTGTTGCCTTCCCTATAGCATCAAGCCCTTCACGAATGACGTACAAGGACAACCATACTTGTGGAAGAGACAGGTTGTATATGAGTATAGACCTCACTCTGTGATTATTACTTTGGTCATTAAGTTGTATAGGATACCGGAGGTAGCCCCACCTAATGTCATCTCTTTGATCATTGCAAAGTAATGCAGTAAGATAATTACCCAAACTAGGAAATTTGTTTTCCTTATGATTCATCCTCAGGGCAAGAAGAAACTTGTGACCATGGCTTCTAAGCAGGGCTACTTTGCACAGTAGCAGCATATGGATAAGGCCATGGAGGAGTACAGGGATATTTTTGTCTCACCTACAGGGGTACCTCTACACTATCAGGTCAAGCACTCCATCGATTTGACCCCGAACGTGTGCTGCCCATTGGACCGATCAATCTATGCTCTTTTACGGAGAACAATGTGATCAAGAGTCATATTCAGGAACTATTGCCGAAAGGGAACATTAGTCCAAGTTTATCCTGTGGGAGCCTGATTATATTGGTACAGAAGAAGGATGAGAACTGTTAGGTTCATATACCAATAGGAGTCATAATTTTGAATGACTAAGGTTAAGCCTTGTAATATCGTACATACCTTTTCTTTCTGCAAATGTTTTCCATATTAAAAATTAAAAAATGTAAAGAAGGTATGTCCTAAAAGAAATATCAAAGGACAAAAAGAATAAGAGAAGGTTAAAAAAATGAAAATATATGAACCCCAAAGACAAAAAGAGACCATGAAATTGTGCAAGTCTAAATGCCACTCTTATTTACTTTTATGCATAATAATGATTGTGTGCAACTTGTTATTCATGCCATAGTCTATGGTAGTCAAACTACTTAATACTGACTATTTCATGCTTGAATTTTATGTTTATAGTTAGAGAATAAAATATGACCAAACAGCTTAATCTTGGCAGATCATTAGATAGGTAGAGAAAATAAAAGGATCTTATCAGTTTAATCTGAGCCCTTGGATGATATAAGGCTAGAAGTAGATAGTTTGTTTTATAAAAGATAAGGAAAGAAAAGGATGTGCTAGCTTAAACACACCCAAGTAACTGAAGAAAAAATTTTAGGGTAAGTAATGGGTAAGTAGAAGAAAGGTTACTAAAGTATAAAGTTGATTGGATTAAAACACAACCATCATGCTTAGACACATATTTCAATATGTATGATCAATTATGAAGGCAAAAGCAAAGGTTTACAAGTTAACGTGATTAACTCCCCCTCATTCATTTTTCCCTTTACTTAGTAATTTCCTATCCACAAGTATGTTCTAAGTACTTTAAATCCTTCAAGTCAAAGAGGCTCAAAGCATTTCTATGACTTTTGGTGGGACCAAACCCTCGACTTAATGACTTATGGACATCAAGTGTTATAAACCCCTTCATAAAATTCATCCCCCTTCATTTCCTTAATAAAACTCTTTTTCCCAAGGTTAAACTCCACTAGCCTATGAAAAGTGAGAAATACCATTTTAAATCCCATCTCATTTGAAAACCTACAAAAGATTTTATCCTAAGTTAAGTGTATGTAAAGGAAATGTACAAATATTACATTAAACTTAATACTATTTTCATCTCCACTCATTTCATTTCATATTAATTTCTAATTTAATTATATAGCTTCCATAAGCCCCTGTTTCTCCTATATAAATAAATCCCTATGTATTATCCACACCCATAGTTTAACTATAAACTATAGTTTTATTCTATTCCCCCTGATGAAACCCACTTAACCCATCAATTATTCACGGAGTTAAGTTAAACCTTCATTAAAACCCGTCTGATCCCCTAACCCAATGATTAACCCTGCAATAATCACAATCTACCGTAATTAAAGTTCGTGGCCCCCCCACCCCCCAATACCTACTTCCATTTCCTCCCCGCTAGTCACCACCCAATTTTCATTCGATTGTTAGCGCCCAAATCTAATGATCCACAGTCATATCGGCTGCTCTCGATGGCCGATCGTTACCCGCTTGATAGTTTTATTCTATTCCCCCTGATGAAACCCACTTAACCCATCAATTATTCGCGAAGTTAAGTTAAACCTTCACTAAAACCTGCCCGATCCCCTAACCCAATGATTAACCCTGCAATAATCACAATCCGCCGTAATTAAAGTCCTTGGCACCCCCAGCCCATAATACCTACTTCCATTTCCTCCCCGCTAGTCACCACCCAACTGTCGTTTGATTGTTAGTGCCAAAATCTAATGATCCACAGTCATATCGGCCACTCTCGATGGCCGATCGTTACCCGGTTGATAAAGTGGTTTTCCCTCGAACCCAAAATGCTATGTGTCAGGCGCGGAGGTAGATCGGGTGACCCCTCCCAAATACCACCTTCACCACAAAATCGGTGTGATGGCTTGGAAAATTGCCTCCCCGCATAAGACAAGACCTTCACTGTTCACTTAACTAATCCTGCGCCAAATTTAAAAAGTTACCCGTTAAAACCCTCAAAACCTTTGCTTTCATTCGTTTTTGCCCCGTTTCATAGTAAAACCTATCTAACCCTTTTGGTGCCACCCTGAACCTCTGCAACACAATTCAATCTCCGATTACTTTCAAAAATAGTGCCACGAGTCCTTCCCCAGACATCCCTATGCAATAAAGCCATCAATTTCCTTTCCTGCCAACCTATGTTTTCTTAATGATTGTTGTATTTTGCAGGTAATTAGCAGAAGACCAGAGCTTGGATAAACATTTTTGATACTAGTCACAAAACTTGTTTACTCCAAGACTCAAAAGCAAATCTATTTAAAAACCTTCATTCAGAAGAAGAAAACAGTTATAAAACAGAATAAAGAAAGAAATAATTCACACAGATACATTGACTATTAAAACAAAGGAACCAGATAGAGCATACAATCAAAAGAAAAACAGATCAAACATACAGAAAGTTGATCAATAACCATTACCATATGTTGATACATATAAAAGACTAAATGATTTACTGTTGAAATACACAGTAAAAAGTTAAAATGTACAGTAAAAGTAAAAACACAGTAAAGGATATTGATAAGTCATCAAAGTAAAAGTGTATCAGATTAAAGAGTATCAGTAAAAGTGTATCAGATTGAAAAATCAAAGTGAATATCGATGAAAAAATAGAGCAGAAATGGTACCTTTTCCATAAATTTCCTGTTTAAGTCATAATTTTGCAGAAACAATTGTGGCCAATCCAAGATGCATTTTGAGAAATGAGAGGATTTTTTTGTTCCTAAAATTCCCATATACAAACACCTATCTCACTTTTTACACAATTATTACAAAAAGGGAGATACATGCATATCTTCACAGCCTATTTTTCGGACTGTGCAAAGTCATGTTTTTGACATCATTTTTCAGAGAATATTGTGAACAACGGGAACTGAATTTTGGGAAACTGAAAGAGGTTTATCTCAATAACATACTTATATACAATAACCTCTTTCATGTTTTACATATCTATCTCAAATTGAGATATAAAAAGGTATCACTGGACCTTAATGTTGTAGAATTTCTGGGGCAGAATGCACAAAGAAATGACTTAGTTAGTGACTTGGAAGCTTCATCATCAATTAAGAGTTGCTATCAAATTAGAATTTCTCTTCTTTGTCACTATCAATCCATAAAGATAGTGCCAAATAGATTCATTAGTTTTCAATGTCCTTTATTTAAGTTCTATTAATGTAAAACAGTTTGAGATATTTGTAAAACCAATCTTGATATTTTTTCAAGATATTTCAGTTTAGAATTTGTATAAATACTTCTTCATTTGAAGTATTTTAGGGTGGATTCTTAGACATCTCTATAGACTTCTTGATCAAAATATTGTAAATCTATTGTATCACTGACTGAGCCAGCAAGCTAGATTGATGAATAAAGACAAGATATTTCACAAGATTCATGTGTTGAGCGAAGAGTAGACAAGTAGTTCTCATGTTGTTGTTATCTTTATTAAATTTTTTCCATAATATTTAATGTATTTTTGAATCTAAATGCTATAAATAGAACAATAGCTTAGAATTTGTTTAATTACACTCTATTTTAACAGTTAGGCATTTAAATGTTTTCAACTGATATCTAAGTTAAGGAATTCTTAATTGCTCCTTAGTTTAGGTTGTTTTTTGCTAATCCATACCAAAAGATTCTTAATTGCCCTTTGTTTTGATTACCTTCTATTACTTATTTATATCTTGGTCTTAGAATTCTTAATTACTCTATCACCCTGATTCAAACCATTTCACCCTCTGGTTCCTAAGACCTACAATTTACTCTACTAGCTTTCCTTTTGAACATTCCCTTTAGGGAATTGATCCAATTTTGTTGCCCTTCTGTTGACTTCATAACCCAATGGTCTAATGACATCATTCTATCCATCTGTTTCAAGGATCCCACCACCTAATCTTCAATACAAATAAAAAAAAACCCCTTGAACATTCATAACTAGCTTGAAATCCCAACAAACAAAGTTAAATCATATAGAGAGAGCCCTCTCTAAGCTATAGGTTGGCTAGAGCCTATGATCCAAAGTTGGCTTGTGGTTACCTCGGTGATTTGTTTCTTTAACCTTGAGGAAATGCTGAGTGATAACATAGTGGCAACTCCACTGGGGAAGACTAACATTTTATTCATAAATATTTTATAGGTTCATATCTGATCTATGATGGTGGATAGTGATTAGACATGCAAAGGTTAAAATCATCCACCTGGGGACTCCAAATCAATTTCACAATCAAGACTCCACTGGAGGATTGAACCTGAAAGAACAATATGAAAAGATTAGACTTTTAACTTGGATTGTTATCCAAGACATTATGTTCTTTCTCATAAGAAAGTTTTTCAATATATATTGTATTTTAGAGAAGATCTTAGATTAATTTTTTATTATTTTCCTTTTAAAATTGTAAACATATATCCTCCTTATCCATTTAAGCAGCTTTCTTCTGAATATTATGATGATCATTTTTTAATTGAGGAGCATCAAACAATAAAGACTAATCATACGATCCCTATAGATATTCATGTACCTTGTAAATTTCCTAATAGATATAATCCCCTCAAGTTACCTCCTATACTCCATGATTTCCCTAATAATTATTATAAGTATCTCCCTAGGTTTGATGGAGAGAATGGTATCATTGCCCAAAAACATATTCAAGGTTTTGATGATTTTTGGACTTATTTGAAATTGATGAAGATGATGTTATTATCTAGCTTTTTTTCTCTTTCTTTGAAAAGTAGAGTAAAGAGTTGGTTCAAGAATTTACCTGTTGCAAGCATCTCAAATTTCCAACAGTTTGTCAAATTTTTCCTTTATAGATGGATAATCAAAGTAAATCTTTTTATGATCATAGAAGAATATAATCAGTTAAAAAGACAGCCAAATGAAACAATACAACAATTTTCTGATAGATTTAATCAAATCTATTATTCAATGCCATCAAATATAAGACCTCCTCCTGATTCAGCTCTCTTGCATTATCCAAAAGCATTTGATCCAGAAATAGAATTTCAGCTAAGAGAAAGAAACCCAACAAATCTTGAACAGATGTAGAACATTGCAGTAGATGTAGAAGTTAATCTGCAAATTAGAAGAGAAAAGTTGAAAGCGGGAGTGGATAAGAACAACATTGTAGAGGTAAAACTCGACATTTTGGTCATAAAAATAGAGGAAAGGATACATAAGATCACCATGAAAGATAATTTTTTTGTTCAAAATCATCATGACACATTTATTTCACAAAAAGAAGAGGTTGATAGCCATGAACAAATTCCTTCTAATTCCAACTACCATATATGAGAAGATAGACTTATAGAGCAATATGTGGAGAAGCAATCTATTGATCTAATGCGTATGTTTGATGACATTACTTCTTCTAATGATTTGCCTAAATATGATCAATATGATGATAATTATGTTCTTCAAATCCAAATTAACTTTACAAAGCAATCGGAAACTAGTTTGGGAAATAAAGAAATTTAGTTCTAGTAGCTTGAAAATATTGATCATCTTATCCATATCAGCTATGAAAGTGAGGAAGAAAGTGCAGAAAAATTGGAAATAAGTGAAGCTTCTTTGCCTCTTTGTTTTGCTTCATTTTAGTTCATCAGAGAAAACTTTAAAGCAATAAAAAATCAACAGTCTTTAGGTATTGACATTAAGAACAAAGAATACAATAAAATTCCCGATCAAGATCCTTCAGTTTCACAATTACAGTTGTCAAATTCCATTAAAATGCCCGATCAAATAATACAGGAAAGTTCTATACCACTATGTTTTGAATCATTTCAAATTTTAAAGGAAATATGGTATGAGAACTCTAAACAAAAGGATGAGCAGCTTGTAGAAATTTGTGAAGTCCCATTCGAACCTATGAGTAATAAGTTGCAGCAATCCTTCCGATTTTTTCATGATCCCATAAATGATGGGTTGGATAGTGAATGCAATCATAATTATTAACTAACAATCAAATTCAAGATCAAGACGATAAAGGTTTCATCAGTCAAAAATTTCAATCAGAAGAAATATCATCACAAAGCTTGTTTGAAAATATGTAGGGTGATAAAGGTGAAAGTGATATTTCAGTTTCATGGCCTGGAGGCCATCCACAACAGATGTAGAATTGCTTAGATCAATTCAAAAATAGTGTGTATATTTTGGAAGATCCTTTTGTATAGTTTCTAGATTCAACAAAGGAAATCAAGTATTTCCTTATCTTCTCATTTGTTGACAAGGTTATAATTGGCTTTAGAATCTCAATTTTAATCACAAACAACCACAAGCAGAAAAATCCACCAATGTATATGATTCTTGAATGGTTGCATTGGTTGTTTCATTTTACCTAACCAACAGTTGGACAGCTAATTAGAGTAAGTAGGTAGGATTTCAGTTTGAATAAATTCAGTTTTTCAGCAGTAAGTCTATTTTAGATCAGATTTCAGTACAACATGTGTCAGATTTCAGTTTGCAGAAAAGGCTATGATTTCAGTTCAAGATTTCCAGTCACAAAGATTATACAATAAGGCAGAAATCACAGAAGAACAATTTACAATGTAACTTTAGTCACAATTCAAAGGCTATTGATCTTAAAGTTCTTGACATTTCGCTAGGAAATGTCATCCCCAAGTGGAGCCAACGTTAGGGTTTTTTTTTTTTTTTGCATGTGGTTCACGAGCACCCTGGTTAGTGAGTGATCACTATGTCCATAGAAAAATCTAGACGATAGCTAGGCTAAATCGCCCCTCGGCCTACTGCAAGACCTAACCCCAAGGGCTTCGGGTGGATTCAACCCTGTGACCTCCCAATGGCAAGGCACGATTTTTGACCAACTGAGCTAACCCTTGGGGCTTCCAATGTTAGGTTCTTATACCAATAGGAGTCATAATTTTGAATGGCTAAGGTTACGCCTTGTAATATTGTACATATCTTTGCTTTTTGCAAATGTTTTCCATATTAAAAATTTTAAAAATGTAAAGAGGATATGTCCTAAAATAAATATCATAGGACAAAAATAATAAGAGAAGGTCAAAAAAATGAAAATATATGAAATACAAAAACAAAAAGAGACCATGGAAATGTGCAAGTCTAAATGCCACTCCTATTTACTTTTATGCATAATAATGATTGTGTGCAACTTGTTATTCATGCCATAGTCTATGGAAGTCAAACTGCTTAATCCTAACTATTTCATGCTTTGAATTTTATGTTTATAGTCAGAGAATAAATCTGAACAAACAACTTAATCTTGGCAGATCATTAGATAGGTAGAGAAAATAAAAGGAGCTCATTAGTTTAATCTGAGCCCTTGGATGGTATCATGCTAGAAGTAGATAGTTTGTTTTATAAAAGAAAAGGAAAGAAAAGGGTTTGCTAGCTTAAATGCACCAAAATAACTGAAGAAAAAATGTTAGGGTAAGTAATGGGTAAGTAGAAAAAAGGTTACTGAAATATAAAATTGATTGGATCAAAACACATGCATCATGCTACATTGCTTAGACACATATTTCAATATATATGATCAATTATGAAGGCAAAAGCAAAGGTTTACAAGTTAATGTGATTAACTCCCCCTCATTCACTTTTCCCTTTACTTACTAATTCCTATCCACAAGTATGTTCTAAGTACTTTAAATCCTTCAAGTCAAAGAGGCTCAGAGAATTTCTCTAACTTTTGGTGGGACTGGGCCCTCAGCTTAATGACTTATGGACATCAAGTGTTAGAATCCCCTTCATAAAAGTCATCCCCCATCATTTCCCTAATAAAACTCTTTTTCCCAAGGTTAAACTCCACTAGCATATGAAAAGTGATAAATACCATGTTAAATCCCATCTCATTCGAAAACCCACAAAATATTTTATCCTAAGTTAAGTGTATGTAAAGGAAATGTACAAATATTACATTACACTTAATACTATTTCCATCTTTGCTCATTTCATTTCATATGAATTTCTAATTTAATTATATAGCTCCCATAATCCCCTGTTTATCCTTTATAAATAAATCCCTATGTATTATCCCCACCCATAGTTTAACTATAAACTATAGTTTTATTCTATTCCCCTCGATGAAACCCACTTAACCCATCAATTCTTTGGAGAGTTAAGTTAAACCTTCATTAAAATCCGTCCAATCCCCTAAACCCATGATTAAACCCGCAATAATCACAATCCCCCGTAAAGTCCCTAGGCCCCCCCAAACCTTCGTCCATTTCCTCCGCACTAGTCACCACCCGACTGTTTCCGATTGTCAGCACCCAAATCTGACAATCCATAGCCATATTGACCACGCCCAATGGTCGATCGTTACCCGCTCGATAAAGCGATTCCCCCAAACCCCAAATGCTACGTGTCAGGCGTGGAGGTAGACCGAGTGACCCCTCCCAAATACCACCTTCACCACAAAAGCGGTGCGACGGCTTGGAAAACTGCCTCCCCACATAAGACAAGACCTTCACTGTTCACTTAACTAATCCCATGCCAAATTTAAAAAGTTGCCCATTAAAACCCTAAAAACCCTCTTTTTCATTCCTTTTTGCCTCGTTTCATAGTAAAACCTATCTAACTCTTTCAGCGCCACCTTGAACCTCTGCAACGCAATTCATCCTCTAATTACTTTCAAAAATAGTGCCACGACTCCTTCCCTAGACATCCCTGTGCAATAAATCCATTAATTGCCTTTCTTGCCAACATATGTTTTCTTAATGATTGTTGAATTTTGTAGGTAATTAGCAAAATACCAAAGCTTGGATAAACAGTTTTGAGACTAGTCACAAAACTTGTTTACTCCAAGACTCGAAATGAAATCTATTTAAAAACCTTCATTCAGAAGAAGAAAACAGTTATACACAGAACATAGAAATAAATCATTCACACAGAGACATTGATTGTTAAAACAAAGGAACCAGACAGAGCATACAGTCAAAAGAAAAATAGATCAAACATACAGAAATTTGATCAATAACCATTACCATATGCTAATACATATAAAAGACTAAATGATTCACTGTTGAAATACAAACTAAAAAGTTAAAAAGTACAGTAAAAGTAAAAACACAGTAAAGCATATTGACAGGTCATCAAAGTAAAAGTGTATTAGATGAAAAATTATCATTAAAAGTGTATCAGATTGAAAAATCAAAGTGAAGATAGATGAAAAACAAAGCAGAAATGGTACATTTTCTAGAAGTTTCATGTTTAAGTCATAATTTTGCATAAACTATTGTGGACAATCCAAGATGTATTTTGAGAAACTGGAGGAGGTTTGTGTTCCTAAATGTCCCTTATACAAAAACATATCTCACTGTTTACACAGGTATTACAAAAAGGGAGATAAATGCATATCTTCACAACCTATTTTTCGGACTGTGCAAAGTCCTATTTTTGACATCATTTTTCAGAGAATATTGTGAACAGCGGGAGCTAAATTTTGGGAAGCTGAAATAATTTTATCTCAATAACATACTTATTTACAATAACCTCTTTCAATTTTTACATATCTATCTCGGATTGATATATACAAAGGTATCATTGGACCCTAATTTTGTAGAATTTCTGGGGCAGAATCCACAAAGGAAGGACTTAGTTAGTGACTTGAAATCTCATCATCAATTAAGAGTTGCTATAAAATTCGAATTTATCTTATTTGTCACCATTAATCCATAAATATAGTGCCAAATGGATTCATTAGTTTTGAGTGTCCTTTATTTAAGTTCTATTAATGTAAAACAGTTCGAGATATTTGTAAAACCAATCTTGATATTTTTTCAACATATTTGAGTTTATAATTTGTATAAATACTTCTTCATTTGAAGTATTTTAGGGTGGATTATTAGACGTCTCTATAGACTTCTTGATCAAAAGATTGTAAAGTTATTGTATCACTGATTAAGCCAGCAAGTTGCATTGATGAATAAAGACAAGATATTTCACAGGATTCATGTGTTGAGCAAAGTGTAGACAAGTATTTTCTCATGTTGTTGTTATATTTCTTAAATTTTTTCCACAATATTTAATGTATTTTTGAATCTAAATGCTATAACTAGAACAATATCTCAGAATTTTTTTAATTACACTTTGTTTTGAAAGCTAGGCATTTAAATGTTTTCAATTGATATCTAAGTTAAAGAATTCTTAATTGCTCCTTAGTTTAGGTTGTTTCTTGCTAATCCATATCAATGGATTCTTAATTGCCCTTTGTTTCAATTACCCTCTATTCCTCGTTTATATCTCGATCTTAGAATTCTTAATTGCTTTATCACCCTGATTAAAACCATTTCACCCTCCTGTTCCTAAGACTTGCACTTTACTTTGCTAGCTTGCCCTTTGAACATTCCCTTTAGTGAGTTGATCCAGTTCTGCTACCCTTCTGTTGAATCCATAACCCAATGGTCTAAAGACATCACTCTATCCATCTGTTTCAAGGATCCCACCACCCAATCTTCAATACAAATAGAAAACCCCCCCCCCTGAACATTCATAAATAACCTGAAATCCCAGCAAACAAAGCTAAATCAGATAGAGAGAACCCTCTATGAGCTATAGGTTGGCTAGAGCCTATGCTCCAAATTTGGTTTGTGGTTACCTCGCTGATTTCTTTCTTTAACCTTGAGAAAATACTAAGTGATAATAGGACCTGGAGACTATGTATTGACTATAAGGCACTAAAAAAGATCACTGTCTGGAATAGGTGCCCAGTCGCGTGGATTGATGACCTTCTAGACCAGCTCAAGGGAGCCAAAAAATTTAGGAATATTTACTTGAAGTCAAGTTATCACCAAGTTTCTATCAAACCCTCCGATATGTGGAAGACTGCCTTCAAATCCAAGGAAGGCCTTCCCGAATGGTTGGTCATGCCGTTCGAATTGATGAATACCCCTGCAACCTTCATGAGACTGATGGACAACATCTTGCAGCCTTTCATCAATGCATTCGTGGTGGTTTATGTAGATGACGTATTGATCTTCAACAACAGTTGGGAAGAGAACCTCCACCATATTCGACAGGTGCTTCAAACCCTGCAACAAAACAAGCTATGTGCTAACTTGGTCAAATGCACTTTTGGTCTAACCTAGGTTCAATATCTGGGGTACATCATTGATGAGAAGGTTGTACATGTGGCCCCATCTAAGATACAAGTCATTCAATATTTCCCAACCCCGTCAACTCTAACAGAGCTCTGCACCTTCTTGGATCTTGCCAATTTCTACTGCAGGTTCATGTTGGGTTTATCTCATATCACTTGGCCTTTAAGTCAAGTCACCAAGGGTGGAGTGAAAGAAAAGTTTTTTTGGTCTGAAACCCAATAGAAGGCATTTTCTGAGTTAAAGCATCACCTCTGCTCTACACTAGTTCTCACATTACTGGACCTACAACAACCATTTGAGATTGAGGTAGATATATTGGATTATGTTATTGGTGTGGTTCTTACTTAACATGGGCATCCAATGGCTTACCACAATGAGACACTTTCAGACACAATCTGAAAGTATCCCACTTACGACAAAGAAATGTATTTCATTGTGGGCCTTTCGCTAATGGAAGAATTACATTCTGGGGAAGGAAATGGTCATCAACACAAAGCACCAACCTCTGCAGTTCATACAAACATAGGGTACCAGTCACCATAAAAAATGGTCCACCTACTTGCAACAGTTCAATTTGAACATTAAGTATTAGAAGGGCAGCACCAATAATGTCAATTATTACCTCAGCTAACCACTACTCATGGTGTTGATCATTGTGCTTGACTCCTGTGGGTATGAGACTTCAAGGTGGCCGCATCTTTACAAGAGTGATAGAGAATTTGACAACACATACCAGACACTCCTAGAAGGGAACCAAGTTCCAAAATTTCAACTTCAGGATTCACAGATATGCCACCTAGGACACATATGTGTTCCTTCAAGAGAGCGTTCCAAGATTTTTTTGGAGGTACACTACAGTCGGGTCGCCGGACATTTCGGAGTAGATAAAATAGTGGCAGTATTGCAGAAGTATTTTTATTGGCCAAAACTTCGTCAGGGTGTAGAGAAGTACATTAGATCTTGTTAGGCCCCTATAATACTAGTGATTCCCCCATCACTAATTTCATTGTATCCCTTATTGTTATTGGTGTGCCCCTATTATCCCCATATTTTTATTATTATGCCCCATAGAAGCCCACTATTGTTATTGTTGTGCCCTTATATTAGTATTGTTATGTCGACTTTGATTATATTGTGACCCCTTAGACTCCTATATATAGAAAGGAGGTTTTTTCATTTGTATCATCAAAGAATCATTCATTTGTGTAATGTAAAGGAGGTTACCCCCTAGAAGAGACTGATTTTGAAGTCGTTGATCTATCTTTTCTTCCATTTTGTGAGCTACTTACGTAACATTTGGTATATAAGCTTTGGATTCTAGTGTTTCGCTGCTCCAAATAGGTCATCGTGGAATTGTCACTATAAATTTTTTTCTTCAATGTTTCAGTAGTGGAAATTAAAACCCATTTGAACCAAAATCTCAATGGACCTCGGGTCCGAATTTCAGATCTTTTAACACTATATTTTTGGAGATAGGATCCAATGAAGTTAGGGTTTTTGCAAGCTCTCGAATTATATCTCAAACAGGGGACCTGGGGAAAATCATCATAACTTTATCTCTGCAAATCAAATTGAAATTTGGTAAAAAATTATAGAAATAGGATGGAAACTACTTTTCTATGTATCATTTTCAAATCCTAAGGTCAAAACAGTGACACGTGGTACTTCGTACAAGTTTGCTCTACTGAACTAGTCTATAATCAGGTCACCATGGGAGATTTGGCATAACTCTTCCTTGGAGAATCCAATATTGATCAGACTTGTGGGGTTAGAAACAAGACTCAAAGGGATATTTCAGGATGCAATTTTAGACCTTAGAGATCCGAAATGACAGAGATACAAGAGATTCAATATCGAGCTCCTACAAAGTGAGAAAAGGTGTGTAGTTTTTTAAAATTTTTGCATAAGTTTGGTTTGAAAAATTAGTTGAAGGAATTCAAAGAGCATAGTGAAGCATTATTATCATTAATTGATGCCCTGAAGAAATAAAATGGAAACACCTAGTAAGCAACCTAAAATATCTAGCATGACCCATGACTAAGAGGAAGAAATGCAACATGATATATCAAAATTATGAGACCAAGTACAACAAAATTCACTCTCACAAAAAGTAACAGAAGCTAAGATGGATAGTTTAAAGAAAGGCATGGAAGCTAAGATTGATGGCATGGAAGCTAAGATGGATGGTATAAAAAAAAAACTTAAAGACAACCTGGAAGATTTGAAGACATGCTTGGAAGCTAAGATGAATGGTAAAGAAGAAAAACGTAAAGGAAACAGGGAAGATTTGAAGACAGATTTGACAAATTTGTTGCAAGATATTTTTACGAATGGAAAAATGGTAGTAAAGGATACTCATGAGGAGAACAAAAGAAATGTTAATCATGATTTCATAGACTCTAATGATGGATTGAATACCCACCATGTTCCAAAGATCGATATGAGAAATTTTGATGGTAAGGATCTCGTAACATGGATACTATAGTGGAGCAATATTTCAATCTCCATAATGTGAAAAACACACAAAAAGTGTGCATTGCAAATTTATTTTTGGAACCAAATCAGTTTGTATGGTATCGATGGCTTTTTCCACATAAACAAATTGTCACTTGGGAAATTTTTATGAAAGAAATGATAGCACATTATTAGGATACAAAAAGCAACACTTTTTTTAGCATATTGATAAATATCAAACAAAAGGGTTCAATGATGGAGCACGTTGAGGACTTCCAAAAATTGAATATAAGGGTAAAATATATTCCAGAGGAGCATAGGATTGATGTGTTCATAGGGAATTTAAAGGATAACATCCAACATGAGGTTCGCCTTTGGGAACCTGATTCATTGGAGAAGGCATTCAGATTGGCAAGAAAAGTGGAAAGCAAAATTATGACAACAAGGATTCCTACCACTCACAACTATAGAGATGGAAGTGTTGTTGCCCCTAGCCTTCCACAACCTACTAGGTTGAGACCAAAAAAATTGGAAGGAAAAAGGGAAAAAGGTCTTTGTTACAGTTGTGATAGAAAATACACTAAAGGTCCTAAGTGTGCTGAGAAGAAATTATTTTACATAGATTGTGAAGAGGAGGAAGAAAAGGAATGAAAAACATAAAAATAAGAGGATATACACTAGGAACAAACCCTAGAGAAAGAAAAAGTGAATCTGACCATATCTTTTAATGCATTTTCCATAATTACCACTCCTCAAACTATCAAGGTAGAAGGACATATCAAGAAGGAAAAGGTAATAGTGTTGATTGATTCTGGAAGTACCCATAACTTTATTCATTGTAAGATAGCCAAGGAATTGAATTGCTTCCTATATCCAGCACCAGAGTGTCAAGTGATGATTGCAAGTGGAGGAACCATAAATTTCTCTAGAAAGTGCCATAATATCAAGCTATCCATGGGATAATATGTATTGAATGGCCCAATGCTTTCCATTCCAATGGATGGTGTTGATGTTGTACTAGGAGTCCAATGGCTACAATCCTTGGGTACAATTGCTTTTAATTTTGAAGAGATTTTCATGAATTTTGTTTGGAACGAAATGAAGTTGAATTAAGGGGTACCATAGGGAAACCAGGAAATATAATCATCTCTAACAAAATGAAAAATCTTATAAGGAAAGAAAAATGAGGTGTAATTACACAATTATGTTTGTTAGAGGTTCCCACATTTTAATCATCTATTTCTCCATATCTCCAAAAAGTCTTGGACAATCATTCCAAGGTATTTAAGACTCCCAAAGCCTCCAACCTATTTGTGATCATGATCATGCTATTCATTTGATTCTAGGAAGTGTTCCTCCAAACACCAGGCCTTACAAATATCCCTATGCCAAAAGGAGTGAAATTGAACATATGGTTGCAGAAATTCTAGAGGCTGGTATATTTCAACCTAGTCAATGTTCTTTCTCTACTCCAATAGTGTTGGTGCACAAGAAGGATGGGTCATGGCACATGTGTCTAGATTATAGGGAGCTCAACAAGCTCACTATTAAAGATAATTTTCCCATTCGTTTCATTAATGAATTATTGGATGAATTGCATGGATCAACTTACTTCACCAAGTTGGATCTTTGTTCAGGATATCATCAAATCAGAATGAAGACTGAAGATATTCCAAAAACAACATTTAGAACTCATGAGGATCATTATGAATTTTTGGTCATGCCTTTGGGCCTTACCAATGCACCTTATACATTTCAAGGTTTGATGAATTCCATTTTCAAACCCATCCTTAGAAAATTTGTGTTAGTATTTTTTGATGATATACTAATCTACAACAAGTCTTGGAAGGATCATGTTCAACATGTTGATAGAGTGCTCAAACTATTGGAGGAGAAACAATTATATGCAAAAACCTCCAAATGTTTCTTTGGAGTACAAGAGGTGGAATATTTGGGTGATATTGCATCTCATGAAGATCTTAAGGTAGACCCTAGAAAAATTAGAACCATTAAGGAATGGAGAATCCCCACATCCATAAAGCATCTACGAGGATTTCTCAGGTTGACAGGGTATTATTGCAAGTTTTTTAAGAATTGTGGGAGAATAGCAGAACCTCTAACAACATTATTCAATAAAGACACATTTTCATGGACTCTAGAAGCAATGAAGGCCTTTGAACATCTTTGAACAAAAACCTTATTGTGGAATGTGATGCCTCAACAAAAAAATTGGTGTTGTTTTAATGCAAGAAGAAAGACCCATTACTTTCGAAAGTTGTGCAATCAAAGGAAAGTATTTACACAGAGCTATTTATGAGAAGGAAATGTTGGAAATAATACATGCACTTAAGAAATGGAAACCCTACCTAATGGGAAGACACTTCAACGTAAAAATGGATCATGATAGTCTTAAATACTTTTTAGAACAAACATTATCTTCAGAAGAGTAGAAAAAATGGGTCACAAAGATGTTGGGTTATGACTTTGAAATCATCTACAAAAAAGGGAAGCAAATGTTGTGGCAGATGCACTCTGAAGAAAGGATGAGGATGTGGAAGCAGTGGTTTGTGCCATTTCTATTATCCAACCATATTGGATAAATGAAGGGATGAATGGAAGAATGAAGGAGATGTGTGGGCACTCATTCAAAATTTACAATAAGATCTCAGTACATCTGATACATTTAGCTAGAGAAATGATTCGTTATGGTACAATGATTGCTTATACCTATGTAAGAATTCCCAACTCAAACAAAATATTCTTATGGAATTTCACACCTCTCCCTTAGGAGGGCACTCAATATTTTTAAAAATTTACCACAGGGTTAAGAAGGATTTTTTTCGGATGGCCTTAAATCGGATATTCAAAAGTTTGTGGTGGAATGTTTGGTTTTCCAACAAAATAAACTTGAAACAATTAAGACCCTAGGTCTATTACAACCCTTATCCATTCCAAGCCAACGTTGGGAGGAGATTTCAATGGATTTTATCACAGGCTTACCCAAGTCCAATGGAAAGAGTATTTTGATGGTGGTAGTTGGCAGACTTACCATGTATGCACACTTTTGTGCATTATCGCATCCATTTAAAGCTAGTACAATTTCTATTACATTTATGGAAACAATTCAAAAGCTACATGGAAACCCAAAGATTATTGTAAGCAACATAGGTCCCATTTTCACTAGAAATTTTTGGACAAAATTATTTTCTTGTCTAGGTATTCAGTTAGCTCATAGCTCATCTTATCATCCTCAATCTAATGGGAAAACTGAGATAGTAAACAAATGTTTGGAAGGATATCTTCATTGCTTTGTATCTAATAAATAGACACAATGGGTCAAATGGTTGCCTCTGGCTGAA